>VZTM01014702.1:347477-393259 GCA_013400555.1 Jacana jacana
ATCTGCAAACCCAATATGCAACATGCAAACCAGTATTTCCAAGCTCTGAGGACTACAGGACTACAGCACATAAGGAGCCTGGTTCAAACCAAAGTTGCTAATTCTTAGAATCATATAATCATTAGGGTTGGAAAAGGCTATTAAGATCATCAAGTCCAACGGTAAACCTATCACTACGAAGTCCACCACTAAACCATGTCCCTCAACACTACATCTACAGATCTTTTAAATACCTCCAGAGATGTGCACTCAGCCACTTCCCTGGGCAGCCTGTTCCAATGCTTGACAACCCTGGTGGTGAAGACATTTTACCTAATAGCAGCCATAAATTTCCCCTGGCACAATTTGAGGCCATTTCTTGTCGTCCTACTGCCAGTTACTTGGGAAAAGAGAACAACCCCTACCTTGCTACAGCCTCCTCTCAGCTAGTTGTAGAGGGTGATAAGGTCTCCCTTCAGCCTCCTTTTCTCCAGTCTAAAAAACCTCAGTTTGCTCAGTCACTCATCAGAGAGAAGTATCATCTATACCTGCTGTGCTCTTCCAGCATGCACATCTGTTTCTAGCACCACAGTGGTCTGAAACAGATTGGTGTTTGTCACACATCCATGCTCAGCCACCTAAAACGTGTTTAGTTTTTAAGAGGTTTTTGATCAAAAGTACCCAAGCAGTGAAGGAGAAAAGGAGGTCATTTAGTGACCAACTAGACGACACACTTGCTGGGTCAAAATTACGCAACATACCTTTGACAGACCTAGAAACTCACTGCAACAGCCCAATCTCCAGCAGCTGCAACCTGGCTGTACTGTTCTGGAGAATCGTGTGTGTGCTTTCAGTTCTTGAAACAAGACAAAGGATCTATTCAGAAAAAGAGCAGGAATTAAAAAAAAAATAAGGTTATTAAAGAGTATAATAGCTTCATGTTTGGGCAAAAGATTTTAAAATATTGTAATAAAAGCTTCGCCCATTGAACAAACAAAAACTCAAGATAAAACCACTCCTGTTTTTAAAGATGTTTTTTGTTCTTTAATACGTCAATAGATGGGTGATCTAAATCTAAATCCAATCTAAAATGTGTGTGCAGCTAGCGTGTTGCTAGGGAACTGATTTAGATACAATGACGCCCTTAACCTGACTTCTCTTTCCAGGTAAGAGACCAGCATAATCAGAAACGCTGCAATTGTAAATACGATTGTACTTATTTCCTTTGAACAATCATGACCACTGAGGAATCCCTCGAGGCATTCCACCAGAACTCACCACAAACTCTGCATAGGCTTTTCTCAAGAAATTCATCCCCATGGCCAGATTCACAAGTGATGTTGTAATTTGACCTTTCCAGATACCAGGAAGTTCTTCCTTACGTTTTTTCCCATTCCTACAGCACACAAGGTAGTGGGCACATACAGCACATTTGGTGTATGTACTCTTTTATTTTTCCTCCCATATGACTGAAAACAATGAGTCAACTGATATTAAATAGTTGTTAAAATAGGAAGGGTGACACAGCACATAATTAATAGCAATAAAACAGTGACAGGGCCATAAAATGTACTAGTAAGCTTATCTACTGGTATAAAACTTTGAGAGGCATAACTATGAAAACTGATGCTTTGTACACTTCCTCATATCTCCTATCAGCTCATGCTCCAGTAGAATAAAGAGAACATATGAGAAATTAAATAAAATAGAGGAAGACAATGCTCTGACCTGCTGGAGTTCCTGGAACAATCAAAACCTGCAGTTCTCATAATTTTGTCTGAATGTTCCTCTCTTGAGCTTGCTTCATTCACAGGTCATAACGTGACCTTAGTGAGAGAAAATTAGTGTAGCACAAGTATTTTGAAGAACTAAACTGGGCTTTGCGTGAAGTTGACTTTAGAGAAATGGGTAAAAATGAAATAACATAGCAAATACACTCAAGGACAAGAGACACTGTCAAAGAGCAAGGCACCAACAACAAAGCGAGTAAATATCTGGCTGGGCAGCAAAACTATAGGAAGAGAATAAACAATGTAAAGCGGTTTAAAAAATATACCATTTTCGTTTATATCAATAGAAGTTTTTTATGGTAAAACACAGTAAATACATATACGGCTGCGGGTGCTAGTAAAGTGGACAGCAGTTGCCAGCTGTCCCTCCACTTAAATACAGATGTAAACAACTGGAGAGATGGAAGAGTACAACAAGAAAAACAAGACTCTTGAAACCCTGAGCTTCCAAGTACAAGCAGTTGCTTTGTTTAGACTAGAAAGGAAAACATTTGGAAAGAGACATGAAACAGCCATAAACATGGGTCTATGTTTTACTTACTCGATAACCCTTCTGGGCAAATGTCAGTGGGTGGAAATGCTGCTGCAGCATCACCTCATCAATCACCATCAGTGGGGAATGGTGTTTGGTTATTATCCAGACAGGAAGCCAGTGCACAGCCCCCTAAGCCCCACCGATGGACACAGAAAGGGACCTGCATGAGCAGCAAGGTACAGCAGATAAACCACACTCAGTTCAGCTCTGTAGTGAGGCTCAACTATACGTGACTCAACACCAGAGTAACACAACAAAGCTAGCTGTAGAGGGGAAGCACCTTAACCCTGAGCTGGAGAGCAAGCCTCAAAATCAAATGTTATCAGCAAAAGGCCTTGCCTACCTTAAGCACAGGTGGCCTCTAAGTGCTCTTCAAGGGCTGTTAGCAATCTGCAGCAGCTGAGACCACGCACCACTTGTAGTACATCTCCTGTGAAGAAATAGACAGAGCACCTACCATCCACGGCTGCTGGATCTGCTACTGGAAGAAACAACAGCGAGATACGAGGTTGTAAAAGTTATATGGGTGACATGTGAACAAACTGCCTGGTGTTCTGTGTTCCTGACATTGCCTGACTGTTGCTTTTTCTTCTCCATGTTTGTCTTGGTTCAGTTGAAGGGACTGAGTGGGCAGCAAGCTTAATGACTTAGGTCTGTGCATGGTTATTTACCACAGAGCCTGATGGGGGAGGTTTGAGCCAGCATGCAACCAGAAGGACGCCAGTAAAAATGATATTTCAGGTATGGGGGGGGGGTACTGTACTGGAGGCTGCTGATAAATGCTGAGTTTATAGTTTGAATCTGTATTAATTTTGAAAGAAAACAAGTTTGTTAAGCTGCTTTAGGGAAAAAAGAAAAAAAAAAGAAAAAAGAGGATGTGGTTTTGAGCTGTACTGCTCAGGAGAGATCTGTGAGTTAGTGGCAAATAAGCTATTTCAGAGAGCTTGGGTGCTTCCCTAATTGTGTCTGGGTCAAAGGCAAAACTCTTGAAGGTACTGGGCATCCCTAGGTTTTGGACCCACGTCTGCATTTGAATGCTACTGCTGATAGCAGCAGAATTGGCTGATAGCCCCACGTTCCTGTTTCCCTGAACACTGACTGTGCAGACACACGCCAGCCTTCTGCTGATACCATATTGTTCCAGGTGTGCTAGGAACAGCATGTGCAAAGCCATTCAACTCATTCACCTTCAAACTGTGTGTGAATGGACAGTGGACACCCAACTTAGTGCATTTAAAATCACACCCTTCTCAAGGAACAGTTTAAAGGATTTGAGGTCAGTCACCTTTAAGGAACTTTTTGTGGTAAAAAGAGAGATATCTTCATCTTGGAAAATCTGCTAGAATAAATTGTGCTATAATGGACAGCAATAAAGCTTGACATGACTAATATAGCTGTACAGGATGTGGGTAGTAACTAATTAATGGGAGCAATATGAGAACCGAGCCAACTGCCATTGAAATCAGTGGGAATATCCCTGTAAATCTAAATGCATTTCACTTCAATATGGAAATGTTCACCTCAAATTTACTATCTCAGTTCTAACCCATCCTAGAACTTGCATAAGACTCCATGGTCAAATACATACGGGGTTTTTACTGCCTTAAAAATGTTGTCTTAAGAAGTCCAAGTGTAGTGTATGAGTGGCTGGGAGTGACCCAGTCGATAGAGCCCATCTGACCCAGTTTCCTCATTTGGGATGTCCCATATGGTGTCCACCCCAATGAGACAACGAGAAGTATTAGAAGTCTCTGCACTCCCTAGCCCCTCAGCTAGTTCCTGTGCCCATACTCACTATCAATGGTTGTCTGAGGAGCTTGAGAACTTAACAGTCCAACGACTGGAGTTCTAACCAGCTAGTGAGCGCTGGATCTGGCCTTTGATGGTGCTTCACAGCTTTCCTTATGCTGCTGGAGAGGCTCCCGCTGCTCCATACCCCATGAGGCAGACAAGCCCTCAAAGCTCACATTAGGCCCTCTGTCATCACACAGCTCCAGTAGCGTGTGTGCCTTTAACTAATTCCCCCAATTATCCTCCACAAGAGGTTTCTTAGTCTCTCCAATTGTCCATATTGTTTATTCTCTATTAACTTCCCCTCCCTTTTTTTGTTTTGACCAAAAGCACTCTTTTCAGCTTGTTCCTACTGAGTTCAGCACTATATTAATCTCTGCCCTTCTCTCAGTGCTGAAGATCTGAAGCATCTTTTACGACTTTAGACATTGCTGAAAAGAAGCAATTAAAGAACTACTAACCTTCCCAGTGATCATGTTAAAATTCACACAAGAAATTAAAACCAGCTTCGGTTCATGTAATTAAATTCAGCCACTGACACAATTAGCGTAACATAATCCACAGTGTGGATTACTGTAACATTCAAAATGATTCATACCTTTATAGATTTTTCTAGCAGGAAATCTGCTATTCCCATGTTTGTTTCAGGCTTTCTCCTTTCCCTCCCTGCAGGGTCTATAAACACAGGTCTGTCTGTAGCATGTTTCTGTAAGGTATGCTTTACTGATAATAAAGCATTTCAGAATTTCAGTACATCAGTGGTGAAACACCACCTTCAGAAGGTAATTTCACCTGCACTCTAAAACAAGCTACAGAAGCTCAGAGAAAAATAAAAGAAAAAAAGAAAAAGAAAGAAAAAGCTTTTTAGATAAATGTGAATCAAAAAAAGATGCCTTTCCCAAAGTATCTCCGTTTAGCCAGTTCTGTGTAAGAACGACATCCAGCACTATACCACATGAAGTCTGATGTATGTGGCGTATTTAACATAGTACTCTGAAACTGTTCATCAAATTGCCTTTTTGTTACAGCCTATATTGATAATAACAAACCTCTTCTTTGAAATCCACCTTTTGAAATGTTTTGACCTTGAAATTTCTCAGTTTGGCAACACTGAGATTTAAAGTCCTGTATTTCAGCTTGAGTTAATTTAAATTCTATTTAAGTTAATCTTAAACTCTAACAAGGGTAAATATTTCAAGTAATTGTTTTAAGGTTTTGAAAATACTACACTCGTGTAGACGACAGTTTTACAATTTTTTTCATGCTTTCAGTGCATAAGAACTTCAAACTGGCTTCTCCCTATCAGTTCTATACACAAAACCAAACCTCTAAGAATCTGAGAGGTGGGAAAACATTTTCTCCTGCACAAGACAGAGAGTTATGGTTATGACAGAAAAAGTTCAGAAATCAAGGACTGAAAGATGAGATCTGTCAAAGTATTTCATGAATTCCTGCATATTAATTGTATGGTATTTTTGATAACTATGTAACCTTTGCATCCATAAATAAATAAAAATCTACATCCAGTCACTTGTGAGACTGACCACCCCGAGACCCAGGCTGACAAGTGGTGGCAAAGAGATGGCAAAAAATGCTCCTCATTAAAAAAAGCAAAGAAAAAACTCGTAAGGAAGTCTCCCGACCTGTTTAATCAACATGATATCCCTCAGGAATTTGTACTTCTACATTCATTTACATGTCAGTAGAAGTAAAGGATGGAGCACTGATGTCTGCTTTTTCAAATCAACGTTAGACGATGTATCCTGAAGCTTCCTCACCGCAATTTCAGGACAACCTGACTGGGGTTTATTTAAAGGACAGTGCCCAGCCCAGCGCCGCACACACAGACACAACAAAGCCAACCACCAGGCCACATCCCATTGCGAGCCCGTAGCACCCCATGGCCCCCAGGCATATTTCTGTATTTAAAATAGAGATCAATTACGTTTATATTGTAATTATACATTTCGCGTGTGTGTCTATCTACTCGAACGGCAGGGCCGCGGGTGCTACCTCGGATACCCCCAGGGCCTGGCCCGGCCAGGTCTGAGGTAACGGCCCTAACGCTCACACCGGCCCTGCCGAGCGGTGGCGCGCACCAGCCCTGCGCACACGTGCACCGCACCGGCCACCCCGCGGCATTTTGGGACTTGTAGGCCGCGGCGGGTGCGCGCCCGGCGGGGGCTGCGGGGGGNGCAGCGCCTGGGGGTGAGCGGAGCGCGGCTGGGCTCGCATAGGTAAGGGCGGCGTGCGGGGCCAGTGGCGATGGGGGCCCTCTCCTGAGGGGATTTCTCCTTAAGGCGGAGTCCTCTTCTGAGGGGTTCTCTCCTCAAGGGGAGGTCTCTGCTAAGGGGATCTCTCCTGACGCGGGGATCTCTCCTGAAGCCGGGTCCTCTCCTGAGGGGATCTTTGCGGAGAGAGCGAGCCTTGCTGTGATGAACCCCGGGTCGGAGTCGGGTTTCCCGGTGCCTGCGGCTCCCGCTCGGTCATCCCGGGCCGGGGGCTGGCCTCTCACTGGCTCTTCCTTGCTCCATCTCCCCGCCGGCCGCTGCCTCCTCACCCCGCGCCCTCCCCGCCGGCCCCCGGCGAAGCTGCCGGAGCTTCGTGGGCGACAGGAGCGGTTTAAAAGGCAGTTGTGAAGGCGGTGCTGGCCTCGGCGCCTTGCCGAGACAGCCGGGCTGCTCTGCGCCTTCCCAACCGGCTCCTTAAAGCTTGGGGGGCTGCCTGGGCGGCAAACAGCACCCACGCTGCTAATAACTGTAAGATACCCGCAAAACACCCGCGCTAACTTGCAAAAGAAAAATGAAAGGGGAAACCAGAGGAATGTTGAGAGATCAGTCATTTCCTTGTCTAGTGACTGCAACTCTCTGGCTTTAAGCTACGGGCTGTCAGCTTAGGTCAGAGCGGCTGTCCGAGAAGTCTTGTTGTAACAAGAAATAACTGCCTTGTGCTTTGTTACTAATTTCAACCCAGAGATCTTCAAAACCTTTCCAAAACCTTAATTGAACACCCCACCCCGCCCCCACCCAGCCTTCCTCTCCCTCTCCCTTGTCCCCAACTTTTCTGGCAAAGAGTAAGATCGTGACTTTCCCTATGTCAGCATTTTTCAACTTTTGGTCTGCGAACAGTGAGAATGTTTTGAACTCCTTAGAAGGGATCAGTGAAAGCAACCAGGAAAAGCCAGCCAGAAAAGTAAGTAGGCTTAAATTTGCTGTGCCAGTGTCCATGCTGCTATTGAAAATCTTAATTGTCTGACTAGTGAAACGGTTGACGGTTGTTTTCCAGATGCTTTGAGATAGCCCAACCAGTTGCAGCAGGCTTTTATACTCCAATAGTAAGAAAAAAAATAATAAATTACAGGTATTATTTTGCTGGTGACTCAGCAGAATGTTCATTCACAATTCTTCATATCTATCACAGTAACACAGTTGCACAGCATTGCTTTGGATGGGGATGACTGACAGTGTAGCCAGTGGAACTTTTTTGGCCAAAATTTTCACAAAGGAAGCCTAAAATTTTCAGACTTATTTTAAAATATCTTCCACGGAATGTGCAATTGAATGTGTTCCGGGTAACAAGTGTCTTCATCTATACTACAGAATTTTCATAAATAAAATGCTACTTTACTAGCTGCTGCAGAAATGGACAAATGAAGGTAATTAACTGCTTAGTTTCAGAAGCAAGTTTCAGAAGCAAGCACGTGTAGACTTGCACAGAATTAACTCTCTAGGGATCCGCTGTTACATTGTTTTTCCTCAAGTGGTAATAATCACACTTTGAAATACTTGTTGTATGGCAATTCCAGCCTTCTCAGGCTTGATATGTGTTCCAGTTCTGCATTTAGCAGTATTCCTGAAGTGAAGCATTTTTATTATCTTGCAATACTGTACTGTGAAACATCTCTGAAATGTAATGGAGAAAGAGTATAAGGAGGGAATGGAGTTTCACCCCTGCAAAGCTGCTGCTGGTTGTTGAAAAAGCATATTCATTTGAGATAGCATTTATAGACTTGTAGACTTGAGGGCCTGAACTCAGGAGTCTCCTGCTAAAAACTTCACTACGCTTAAAGGTATATGTGGGAGGGGGAGCCATGGCAATATTGGGTTATAACCAGACTCACATTTCAGTCAAGGAAAGCTCTAAGTCCAATGAAAAAAACCAACAAAACACAACTGCTGCTACTTCCAGGCTTAGGGTCTAGTCACTATATTGTGTTTCTTCTGCCTAAGTAATCTCTCTAGTGCTGGTGTGGTTTTTTGATTGTATTGTACAAACTATGTGTAGGATAACTATTTGCTTAAAGGCTGACATACAAATAAAGTCTGATTGATTGGTAGGTCTGTAACTTTTAGCACAAGAAGACCATGCTGAAGCTAAAATTCTCAAGCTCAAATCAGTCTATTGATTTAACAGTGAAGTTTAATTAAACACCTTACTTACCCTGACATGTTTCCTTCTCTTTGTCTGTTAGCCAGCCAGCATGATGTTTTCTTTCTAGATAGTACTTCTTGATAGTCGTTCTTGATAATATTTTCTAATATGACTTCAAGACCTGCCATTAGTACTGTTTTATAGTTAATTATCTATAGCTTTTTGTTCTTCGGAAGTATAGCACCAGCAGCAAAGTCCAGGTCTTATTTTCCATGTGTCCAGATAATGGGAATATCTGTTTGTCTATAGCTGTGTCAAATACTCCCTTGGGATCTTTGATATAAAGATACAGCTGTAAGTTTGTGCAGGCAGTTGAATAGGTTCTGCAAGCCAGTTGCATTGATAAGACTTAGTTATTCTTAATGATCATAGGAGTACATATAGGAATAACTGGCCTTTGTGGGAGCTTCAGCTACTATTCTCAGAGATGGGCGTTAATTGTTTCTTTTGTTTTATGCAGTAGCAAGCTGGGGAGACCTTCAAAGTGACAAATAATGTGATTGCCTTCTTGGGAATTCTTTGTGCATGGATGTCTATTTTCACTGCCTGTGTGAAAATTTCTCTTTCTCCAGGAGTTTCTTTTCTCCAGCCTTCACTGAAGAATTTTTACCAGTTTTGCAGGTATGGCAGATCAAGATTTTGACTGTTGCCTACCATTTTGTATGTCAAATTTTGTTTGGATTCTTGGGTTGTTAGGCGGTGGGGTTTTTTAGCTGATTAATAGATTTTAATCTATTAATTTAAACCCCAAGGTTTTGACATCTAGACTGGGCTACAGTTAAGGTCAAATTGATAATTTTAATTTATTTTATGTAAATCAGGTTCTGGGGCAGGTCTAGAACTATGTAGAACTCCTCAGAAAAACTCTTGTAATAAACCATGGACAGAATGTTCCAATCCAAATGAAGATAACAATGTCTGTTGTTTGAAACATCCTTGTTGGAGTTCAGCCTGATGAAGCCAGATCAAATGAAGAATTGAGTGGGTAGGTGCTATAAAATTTCCATTTGGCCACCTGTTCTCATGGAGCAGATTTCAAAACCCCATACCATCCAGGAGAAAACTTGGGTTGCTATTCTGAGGAGGTCACAGGGAACAATGCCTGTTCCTGTTCTCACGGAACTCATCTTAGCTGAGGCATGTCTTAAGAGTCACATCAGGGAGAAAACCACAGATCTTTCATAGATACAGGCATCTGTAATATCTTCTCTAAATACTGAAGTTTTGCTGCTGCTATTGTAACTTTATCACAGAATCACTGACTACCAGGGATTGGAAGGGACCTTGAAAGATCATCTAGTCCAATCCCCCTGTTGGAGCAGGAACACCTAGATCAGATCACTCAGGAACGTGTCCAGGCGAGTTTGGAATGTCTCCAGAGAAGGAGACTCTGCAACCTCCCTGGGCAGCCCCTTCCAGTGTTCAGTCACACTCACTGTGAAGAAGTTTTTCCTCATATTTAAGTGGAACTCCTGTGTTCCATCTTGCAACCATTGCCGCTTGCCTTATCATTGGACGTCACTGAGAAGAGCCTGGCTCCATCCTCCTGACACTCACCCTTTACATATTTATAAACGTTAATAAGGTCACCCCTCAGTCTCCTCTTCTCTAAGCTAAAGAGACCCAACTCCCTCAGCCTTTCCTCATATGGGAGATGCTCCACTCCCTTAATCATCTTGGTAGCCCTGCCCTGGACTCTCTCCAGCAGTTCCCTGTCCTTCTTGGACTGAGGGGCCCAGAACTGGACACAATATTCCAGATGGGGACTCACCAGGGTAGAGCAGAGGGGGAGGAGAACCTCTCGCGACCTACTAACCGCCCCCCTTCTAATACACCCCAGGATGCCATTGGCCTTCTTGGCCATGAGGGCACAGTGCTGGCTCATGGTCTTCCTGCTGTCCACCAGGATCCCCAGGTCCCTTTTCCTTGCACTGCTCTCCAACAGGTCGTTTCCCAACCTATACTGGTACCTGGGGTTGTTCGTGCCCAGATGCAAGACTCTACACTTGTCCTTGTTATATTTCATTAATTTTCTCCTCACCCAACTCTCCAGCCTGTCCAGGTCCCGCTGAATGGCAGCACAGCCTTCTGGTGTGTCAGCTACTCCTCCCAGTTTGGTGTCATCAGCAAACTTGCTGATAGTGCACTCTATTCCCTCATCCAAGTCATTGATGAATATATTGAACAGTACCGGTCCCAGTACTGATCCCTGAGGGACTCCACTAGATTCAGACCTCCAAGTAGATTCTGTCCCATTGACCACCACTCTCTGGCTTCTGTCCTTCAACCAGTTCACAATCCACCTCACTACCCTATCGTCCAGGCCACACTTCCTCAGTTTAGCTACAAGGATGCTGTGGGAGACGGTGACAAATGCTTTACTGAAGTCAAGGTACACCACATCCACTGCTTTACCGTCATCTACCCACCTGGTTATGTCTTTATGGCACAATATGGTTAAAGTCCTTTCCCATAGAAAGCTAGACCTGAGTTCAATTACCACTGTAGCATGTTGGGATTTAACCCTGCATCTCCCACTTCATTAGGGTAGTACCCATAGTTACACAGCTTCGACATAACATTGTTTTCTAAGCCCACTGTTTTATTTCAGGTTTGGTGTTTCTTTTTCTTCTGTCTCTGCTCCATTTTGTTGTTCAAATCTTATACTTCTTGTTTGCTTGTTTTCAGTTCTGTAGTATGTATTTCCATTTTTATTTCTTCACTAGTTTCCTGTTTGAAATTGATGCTTATGATCTTTTTTCACTATGGTATTGGAGTGCTATAGATGGTGCTGTGTTTGTGTCCATGAAGCTGAACAATTGACCTGAGTCTTTAACTTACTTTGATGATCCTCAGCCCAGGCACCCTTGTTGCTCTTCCAGTTCCTTCACTATGGCACACTGTTTTAGTGGTAGCTGTTGCAGGAATCCATTCATGCTGGGTTGTTCTGCCAAACACACTTGAAGTGTCAGTTGGAGAATTCTTTTCCCCTACAGGCCTATTTGAACTAATCTCTGTGACCGAGATCTTTACAAATCTGATACTGATTAGTAAAGAGTCCACTTTGGATTCTTAGCTTTACTGCATGCTTGGATGATGAACACCACTAATTCCTTAGAGCTTTGAACAGAATATATATATATCTTCAGTTCTACCCAATAAATAACACTGATTTATGAAGACCTGACCAACACACCTGAAAGCCCTGTGCTCCAGTAGCCTACTAAAATTAGAGTAGAACTGCAAGGACATGAGACTATTAGGTTGTTTTATTATTCCTCTACTCTGTAGCATAGAATCTTCAACACACGAACACGTTCAGGCCAACTGGTAACCAGCGTCGGTCCAAAGCAATTTCTGTATATTGTCCATCTATTCTGATTACTCTCTTTGGGATTTGGGTGTCATTTCTTTAGCTGTATGGAGATTAGTCTTTTTACTTGTGTAGTTAATAACAAACATGGGACTGTCTCACATTAAAAGGTGAGCCCAAACTATGATATGCTGTCATCAACCACAGAAGAAATGTAAAGCTATAGGGTGATTCTGCAAATAAAGCACAGGGTTGCTGTGAAATACTTACCAGGAAAACTTCTGTACATGTTAATTGTGCTTACTATGAATTTTAAATATTTCAAGGAAAAGCACTGTTGGCCCGTGTTTGCTGTGCACTCATGGCCTTTATGTGTAACCTCAGCATCAAGATGTAGAGGAAGGTCATTGCCACTGGCTGGCAATCACCTTCAGAACATGAAGCAACACCCTTAAGTACACAGGAGACAGGAAAACGCTATCACTTGGATAACAGAATCTTAAACCAAGCAACAGTTGCATAAATGGGGACAGGATCTGTCACAAGTCACGTCCTATGTACTGCTCTTGTAGGCTTTTGTATGGTACCTATTGCACAAAAGGTATACACAGAAAACTTGTGTTATGGATTAGATGTCAAGAATGAAATGTTCTTCCAAATGCGGACACTAACATAGATAGGGAAACTGAACTTCCCTCTCAAAACGAGCAGGAAGCGAGTTGCAGCTTGGATAAATAGTTATCTGGAAAGTTAATACTTTCCCAGATGGTGTCTGCCCTGTACTGAATTTCTTTGCTGGCTTTGTCAGAAGCAACAGTTCTTCAGGAATTTCTTCAGGCACAGCAATGGCTGTAGCCTGTTCTGCAGGGGGGCAAGTCCTTTCAGAAAGTGTTAGGAAGAGAGCCTCATAGAAAATCCTTGGAGACATTTCAAAACCTCCTATTAGTTAAGGTAGTTAATTGATGCTCAATTTTCAGCAGTGAAAGTGAAATGTAAAATTATGATCCCATCCTAAACCCCTTGCTTCTTCCCTCCTTTCACCCCAGTCCCTTCTTCCTGCAACCACAGTATGTTTTGCTATCCTTCAGCTTCCCCTGTGGCTTGAGAGGTTTGCACTGTAAACACGTTGAATGAATCTGCTTTATTTTTGGTTTGTTTGTTTTTAGCTTGATGCAGCGCTTGAGAGGCTAGTGATGTGTGTGATCGGGGTTGATGAAGCAGATACAGAGGCGGAGGATATCTCTTTAGGTGGTTCTCTACTGCAGGAAGTGGATCGTGCAACTTCTCAATTCTGCGTAGATGTGTGTTTGATATCTGTTTGTTCCACCTGCTAGAAAAGATGAACGAAGCTGCTGGAGACCATTGGTGCATTCAGGTCACATGAGTATATATATAGAAATTATTCTGAGTTACCTTGGTGTGTGTGCATGATCTTGATCTGTGTTCTCTTCACTGATCATCAACTGGAGCTTTACAAATAAGATTTCTTCAACAAAGCTTTTGGCAGTGGATGGCTGCTGGAAAAATGAAGCTAGCTAATGATTACCTGTCCCTAAGGGGTTGTACATCCATATCACTTGGCTTAAGCATGATAAAGGGGTCATCAGCCATGGTACCATTCCAATTAACTTATCTAATTCCACTGTCACTCACTACTGCTTTTGGATTTCAAAAGGAGTGAGGATGGCAGATTCAGACCCAAGGTCACTAAAGCCACAAAAAGCGAAAAGCAGGAATAAGAGTGGTCATATTTCTGTGGGTTCTCATGGTCATCAATGTGTTTGCACTGGAAACAGAAGCCATCTCTTATCTATATCTGACAGGGAAGGACACCAGTGTTCTGTTGCTCAAAGTGTTCCATGTGTTTGTCTTATGTGGAATTGATTAAACAGCTCAATCATCATAACAGGTTCCCAAAACATGCTCTTGTTGAAAACAAACATAAGATTGCTGCTTGATAAGAGATACTAATGAAGTTGTTAGTCCACAGAGTAAATCTTTACAGGCTAAAG
Organism: Jacana jacana; assembly: GCA_013400555.1. NCBI lineage: Eukaryota > Metazoa > Chordata > Aves > Charadriiformes > Jacanidae > Jacana > Jacana jacana. Next base: position 361,329 of record VZTM01014702.1, read on the forward strand.
TATTTTTTGGCAAGGAGCATGAACTATAAAATACCCCTTGTTAGTTACATAAGCATTATATATATATACATACATGTATAATTTGTTACCGTTTTCTGACACTAGGATCTCTGTACCTCACATTGCCATTATGCTATTTTCAGTGGACAATATCAGGTTATTAGAGGAAAATATACTGAATCCAGCAGCCTGAGGAAGGCGAGGCTGCTGCTGCTGCTCCTCCATATCCAACCGGAATCAAGGCTGAAGAGGTATTTCCAGCAGGCACATGCACACAGAGTACACAGTTAGGCACACACCTGGTGAGCTGCACAGATTGCAGACAGATAGCACTGACAGTCTTATCCCTTCAGCCTCTCGGGTTGAGCAGGGTGTAAGTCCGCTAGTAAGAATATATATACATATAATCTACCTAAATAGAGATACACACAGCGACACACATGTATGTATGGACAAGGTGGATCCCTCTAGTAACAGACACTAAGCCTGCCCAGTAGTTAGCATCCCAGTGTCACCAATTGCTGGCAGCTGGGCGTGTGAGCCCTCAAGGCCATAGCCCCACTCCAGTTGCTGGTACAGGCCATCACATGTGCACACGCATGGCTAGTCAGAACTTCCCAGGTCCAATAGCTGACCCTCCCATGTACTCTGAACTGGTGGAGATGAGCCTTTGGTGATCTGGTGGCTCCTGTGATTGACTTGAAAGTAGCACAGCAGTGTGCTATCCAGGTTCTCCATCCTGCCGTTGCCTCTCAGATCAACTCAGTGGGTATGCAGAGAAGCTTTTGTCACACAATTCAACACAGTTTATGTAGTCATCTTGCTTTTCTGTGTGGAGCAAAGTGGAAATTTTGCCTGTCTAAAAGCTGTGTAGGAATTCAAAGTCCTGATTTTTTAATTATTTATTTTCCCCAAAAGGTTCACCAGAAAACCTCTTCAAGTGAGCTTCTTAGCTTAGGACCCACAGAAAGACATTTCTGATTGCGTTACAAGTTATTTCTAAGTTTGTGAAGCTTTACATGAAGGCTGCAGTTCTAAACAATTAGTGGATTCATTTACCCACTCTATTCATTAGTGGATTTAGTGGGAGTAGCGTAGAAGGAAAGAGCAAAAGAGGATAAGCACAGTCCAAGAAAACTTGAACACATGCCTTATGACCCCACCCAGTCATTTTATACCTTTGTGCTTGTTTAAAAAAGAACTGAAAGTTTTATTCTGACTTGGTATAATTTTATAATCCCTCAAGGTGATAAGTGGAAGGGGAAAGGTCACTGAGGAATGAGGCCAGCGAGAAAAGAAATAAATGAGAGAAGGTGTGGTTCCTAAAAATGCCTGTTTTTGTGCCTAGCCTCTTTAGACAGTAAGAACAGAACTTGCAATAACTCTGGTTTTCAGTGTATATTTGGGAGAGCATATTTTACATAGAGTGTCAGTATTTCCACCAGCCTTTTCGCTGATATTAGTTGTCTGTATTTCTAAGCTTAAAGATACGAAATACTTTATAGACTTTGCAGTTCATGATCAAACCTGGGATTCTCCAGCACAGATGTGTTTTTCTACTATAATGCTATAATAGTACTATCCACTCATGCTTTTCCACTATTTGAAGCAATGCTGTACTTACCCACTAGAAGAAGGCTTTTCTGCTCTTTCAAAACAAGCAAGTCAGAGGATCTGCCACTGGCTCCCCCCATTGTATTAGGTATTTTCAGACACACAATGTTAGGAGCAAAAGTGCCTCATTTTGTAATCATAAGCCTATTAAAGCTGCACTAGTTATGCATTACACTATTCTTCATGTCTCCACTTGTTTCTTTTTTTGTTTGTTTTGTCCCTACAGGTGGGCAGAGTCCCTACAGGTCTGTACAGGGCTGCTCAGGAGCAGCAACCAAGTCATTGTCCTTATAAATTTTATGTCTACATTCTGTTTCATGTGGACTGGATAAAAAAAATGCCCTCTACAAGAATCAGTGTAGATGGCTTGACAGCCCTGCTTTATTGTTTAAGACTGGGAAAAGAAAGTACTTAATTATTAGCGATAATGTTATAAACTGATGTTTGCTTCACACTTTTTTTTTTTTTTTAGCACCTTCAATTTGATAATAGCAGTAAAGACATAAGAACAAGCCTTTATCAGTCAGATAAAGAATCACCAACTCTTAAGTCTTTTAACTACTTCAGCTCAACCCTTATCTGGCTGATAAGATTAATGGCAGTGTTTCTTAATAGCTTTTTAATTTTATTCTTACTGTTAAGTTCAAAGGTTCAAACACCTCCCCTATTAATTGAGACTCAGGTGCCCAGAGATCGCCTTTCTCGTCCTTTGGGTACAGACAAGTAAGCTTTGTCGTTATGAAAATGATAGTACCTACTTTTGCAAAGCTGAATTGCCAAGTCTTGTGTATGTCTCTTGGCAATTTGTCATAACCCTATTCAGCAAATCCATGGATTGACACTTCAAATGGTCACAAAATGCTACTTTTTTGCTACTTTGTGGACAATGCATATAATGTGTTGTAAACACAAGCATCTCAATCCTTGCTCTGTCTGCTTCTGCAGAAGAGGTGGATGATATTGAAGACTTTTATCTTAATTGTGTTGTCTACAATTTAGTATTCAAAATGGTCACCAGAGAGCATGCTTATGTAGGGCTGCTAAGACAGGATTGGTGATGTGACATGGAATACAGAAAATGATGCATCCAGCTATAGTTTTGATGTAGATCTAGGACCTCTTGTAACAGCATGTGATTTGTTCTCTGCATTTTGGTATCCACTGTGAATCATAGCTAAACACGAGATCCTACCATATCCTCTACTAGGTTTACTTCTGTATTAGATGGTTCTCATGATTCAGTACAGTGTAACTTCCCCGTTCAAGCAGAATCAGAATTGCTCCATGTACAGTTTAAAAACCTTCAGACTGAGTGATGGTGAAACTTGGGTTGTGACCTCTGGTAGCATAACACTTACCATCATCTGGATAACCAACTTACATTTGAGTATAAAATACAAATACATCCATAGCATTTATTTCACCATGACAAACAGAGGCAGGACTGAATTTCTGTTGTTCTGTACATGCTCATAGTACCTGGAAGAGCCTGGGCATGTGTACAGAAATGAGAAAGGAACTGGAGATCTTAAGACCTCTCCACATCTAGATTTACATTACAAACTTGTGTGGCTCTTCCAAACATTAACTGATCTACTTGAAACTTAACAAACTTGAATATGGAAAGTATGCGTCCCAATTAGGACCTGAATTGTTTGGGGTTGGCAGGGGCCTATGTCTTTTGGAACAGGGAGAAGGGATGCATGTTTTTGAAACCTTAGAGATGTTTTGATATTATATCCTCATTATTTTATTGGAACAGTTTGGCCAATCCAAAGCCTCTGAACTAATTTGGTTTCTGCCTTTTGCACACAGCTGTAGGTTCTGTTTTTCTGTTTTGAGTGGGTTTTTGTTTAAAACTGATTAACATTGCTTCTTAATTTGTTAATGAGGCTGATGTTGCCAGGACACATCAATTAATTACCAGAAAAGATATATCCTATGTGAATAATGACATAAGGAATCATTATGAATTCACAGAATTGTATTGCAGTTTGTGCCCAGTGCCTCTTTATTCTCTGCTGCATCGGGTACTTATGTCCATTGCTGCACTTTCCCTGCAGTGCTCCTCACTCCAAGCTGAACAACCCCAGCGTTCTCAGCCACTCCTCATACGCCAGGTGCTCCATTTTCTTAATCAGCTTTGTGGTCCTTTCTTGCACTGGGGAACCCACAACCAGACACAGCAGTCTAAAGGTGCCTCACTATTGCTGAGGAGAAGGGAAGGGTCACCTCACCCAACCTGCTGGCTATGCTGTGTGTAATCCAGCCTAGTATGCTGCTGGCCTTCTTTGCCAGAAGGACACATTGCTGGTTATGTTCAAATTTCTTGTCCATCAGGACCCACAGGTCTTTTTCTGGACATTTTCTTTCCAATGATTGAATCCCCAGCATTTACTGTTGCATGGGACTATTTCTTCCAGGTACAGAACTTTGTGAACTTTCCGTGTTGAACTTCATGAGTTCTGCTCATATTTTCAGCCTGTCAAGGTACTTCTGAATGACAGTATTAATCACTCTCTTCAGTTTTGTGTCATCTGTTAAGCTTGTTAAAAGTGCAATCTGTCCTATCATCAGGGTCATTAATGAATATATTACACTGGCCCCCAAAGTATCAACATTTGGGGTACTGCAGTAGTGACTGACCTACAGCTGGACTTCATGCTGCTAATCACAACCCTTTGAGCCTGGCCATTCAGCCGGTTTTATATCCACCTTACTGTTTAGCTAACATATATATCAGCCTCTCTTTGAGGAGCCTTGAAAAATACAAGATAAAGAATATCACTGATATTTCCTTTTCCACAAAATCAGTCATCTTATCATCAAAGACTATCAAGTTGATGACTTTTTCCTACATAAATCCATGCTGACTACTCTTAATCACCTTCTTGTCTTTAACAAGATTGAAAACGATTTCCAGGGTTACTTGTTCCATCACCTTCCCAAATATCAAGGTGAGGCTGACCAGCCTGCTGTTCCCGAGCTCCTTCTTCTTACCCACCCTGAAAGCGGGGGTGATGTAGACATTCTTCTGGTTGTTAGGAAACTCCCCAGTTGTCATGACCCTTCAAAGATAATAGAGAGTGGCCTTGCAATGACAGTGGCCAGCTCCCTCAGCACTCGTGGGTGTATCCTATCAGGTCCCATGGACTTCTATATGTCCACTCTGTTTAAATGTTTGCTTACCTTTTCCAATGATTTACATTTTCCTTTCTCCAGACTTTCCCACTGTTCTCAGGGGCTGGGAAGCCTGATCTTATCAGTAAAGACTGTGACAAAGGTCGTCTTTCACCATGTCCTTTGTCACCTTCTTGGTAGAACATCCACATTTTCTGTGATCTTCCTCTTGTTGCTGGTCTCCCTGTAGAAACCACTCTCATTGCCATTCATGTCCTTCTCCAGATTCAGCTGCAGGTGGACTTTGACTTTCCTAACCCAGCCCTGCATGCTCAAAATGCCTCTGTACTCTTCCTGTGTCGTCTGTCCTTGCTGCCACCTCTCATATGCTTCTTTTTCACATATGAGTTTTCTCAGGAGCTCCTTGTTCATCTACCCAGGCCTTCTACCACTCTTGCTTGAATTCCTGTTACTTGGAGTGGATAATTTTTGAGTCTGGAGTGAGTAATCCTTGAAAATCAGCCTAGACCCTTCTTCTCTTCAGGACCATATCCCATGAGATTCTTCTAAGCAGGTCCCTGAACAGGCCAAAGTCTGCTCTCCCAAAGTCTGGGGTTGTAAGCCTGCTGTACATCTTGTTTCTCTCAGGCTCCTGAACTCCACCATCTCATGGTCACTGTAGCCAAAGCTGCCCCGAGGCTTCATATTCCTGACCAGTTCTTCCTTGTTTGTAAGTAACAGGTCCAGCAGAATATGTCTTCTCATCAGCTCCTCCATCACTGGTGGCAGGGAGCTATCATCACTGCACCTCAGAAGGCTCCTGGATTGCTTGTGCCCTGCTGCATCGCCCTTCCAGCAGACACTGGGGTGGTTACAATTTCCGTTTTGCTGGCCAGAAGTTAGTATGCCCGGATTCGTTGGATAGCTCGCTCTGTCAAAGGGCCAGGTGTGAAGTAGGAAGTGATATTTGTGGGTAGGTAGACATTCATGTGGAAAACAAGTGCTACAGATTTAGTGGCCAAGCATATATCTTATTATTGCTGTAAATATGAAATAAGATACATGTGATAATGTGGAGGTGAGAGGAAAAATAAGCCCAACTAAACCAAACAGAGAGCTGCTCCGGCAGGAGCTGCTGGTAGAACAATCCTATTCTAGTGTTGACTGGCTCAACATCTGCAGGTGGGGGAAACCATAACACTGACAGTTAGGATATGCTAAATGATACCATGAGAAAATAATGCACAGGATGCCACTCGGGCTTCTCCGTGAGTTGAAACTGTGGAAAGAATCTTAAAATGTGTTTCAGGAGTACAAAGGCAACAAGCTCTGGCAATACCTTTGTAAAAGCAGTATCATATCAAATTTTAGGTACCTTATTTCGCATGATAAAACTGAAGTAAATCTTTGAATGTGCTCTAAAGAGAAAATTATAATTTTGGTTAAAATAGCCTTTTGTGACTGACCATGTAAAGGACTGACCATGTTGCTTATGAAATAGTCAGGAAGAAAGAGACGCTGTGTCGTGTCTGCCCTGGAAGGCAGAGGATAGCAAGCCCCAGGTGGAAAATTCCAGCACCTTTGTCAGACTGAAGGCTTAGGAAGCAATATTGATATTTTGCTGCTGGGCAGACTGTATTTGCTGAATCAGAACATGGGACCAGTCGTGGTTAGGTTTGTCTTGAGTGTTTAGGTAACAATTTGTTTAATTTCTGCATGGTGACCCTTTTCTCAGAAAATATTGATGTACAGCTAAAAACTAAACACCTCTGGGTTAGCTGCCTTGGTTGAAGGCAAACACATGCTTAAGTGACTTGCTGGACCAGAGCCCAAGGGCCTTGTTCACAATTATGGCTCCGTTTCCCGTTGCACTCCTGCTCTGTCATCAAATGTAGCACTAGCCAGCATCTCTGCTTAACAATACAGCAGTCCTGGCATTTGGCTCAGAACTGGGAGTTGTGTTTCTTGCCCCACGTTTCTAGAAGCAGCCATGGGGCAAAGGATTTAACAGAGTATCTCCTAAACACGTTAGGGTGTTAATGGCATTGAATCAGACTGACAAATAGATGTCATACAAACCATCTGGCTAATTTTAAAATTGTGTATGCCTCCTGACTCCTGTTTTAGTGGTTGCAGGACTGAAAATAGCAGTAAGTGTCGCATCCAGTGAAAGAATAAAAGAATAACTTTTTGAAAGTAGTGAATTGTGCATCCTTGAGATGCATTCTGGAAAAAGAAGCGTGTGGAACAGAAGGAGGTGAAAGCAGGTGGATAGCTGCAGGAAGCAGCTGGCTCTGTGGCAGAAAGTGACTTTCTCAGTGTTGGAGTTCTGTCTTTTGGAGATGGACGTGACAGTTTGTGAGCAAGCAGGAAGTAACTCAGCAGTACAGTAATCTCCCTCTAACAGTGATGTTTCCTTTAAAAACCAATGAGGCAAAATCCAGATAAGCATGAATATAACCCTCCAATTTTGTTTCTGCTGCTACTTACAGAGCAATTAATGCAAAAGCTTTCTTTACCTAAGAGAAGCATAAATTAATGGCTTCCATATAGTAAGGATTGTGAATGTGGCTTATTTGCTTACTCCTGTTGCAGACTGATTAGTGCTTTTAAACTGCATTCACAGGTATTGCCTCGAGCTTGTCAAAGTACATTCTTTGAAAGGAAGTGCCAAATCCGAGGTTACTCGGATAAGTAACCAGACTTCTTTTGTCTGCAGCCAGGTTTTTCAGTGGAGGCTGTGGGACTGTTCTTCCTTGGCTCCTGCTCCAGATCAATTATGGAACATTCTCAAGAACATGAAGCACCTGTTGAGCAAACCCAGAGGTACTGTGTGGAGAGACCAATCTATAACGAGGAGCTCCTCCAAGGACAGCTGCACAGACGAGAAAGAACACCTCAGACTTTAAGGCAGAAGATTGCACATTCTTGTCGGTATGGGTTTATTTCTTATCTTTCTTCTAGTGGTTAGGAATATTCTAATTCTAAATTGATTCATGCACATAGCTGGTAATCTCTTCAAAGAAACCTAAAAGATAAAAGCAGTAGGTCTACTTGGATTGCTCAGCAAGACTGATGAAGCTATGTATGGTTTTTTATATGTTAATATATTATGGTATTACAAAATGTTGGATTATTAGTTGATTTGCCTTCATCAATGTGCAAGGGAAAAATATGCACCATAGGAATGTGAAGTATTAGTCAAATCATGTGATGTGAATTCATAAGACCCAGAAAAAAAGCTGTTCTATTTACGTGGAAGTACTTCTGGCCAAATTTATGTTTCACATGATCCTTTCAGGGAAGAAGAATGGAAATGTGTGACAACTGTGTAGAAATCTAAATTATTAGTCAATGAGGATTTAATAGAGGAATTCTGTAGCTTTTAACTAAATAACTTGCAATCTAAGTATCATCTGGTTAGACAGAAAGTGTCTTTTAACTATGCAACTCTTGTTCTGTGGGAGCAGAAGGGAGTGAAGAAAAACTTATTCTAGTTAAGCTCTCAATGATTGCACATTCATGCAGGCTTCATTTCCAGAGCTGATTCAATTTCTTGGTAGAACCTTCTTCTGCAGGACAACAGATAATTTCTGCCTGGAGTGCTCATCTGTCAAATATTCCTGTTCACCTGATTTGACACTTGGAGATTTGTTTTGGTTAATTAAATGACCATTCTAATGGTAATGGAACCTAATTCCTCAAAAAAATGGTCTACCCTGAATAAAAAAAATGTATAGATCAAAATCCTCCTGAAATATGACTACTTATGATTCTCTAAACATAGAGAAGTGTGGATGACTCTAGCTCCTCTCACTTGTAGCAATAAGCTCCTTCACTATGCCATTTAGTTCCATGAGAATTCAGAAATGTTAACAAATCCCTGGAGTTCTCTTGCAGTTCCCTTACACAGAAAAGCATTTATGTGATCCCTGTGGTATATTTTTCCCCAAGGTTATATCTTCTTACCGCAGTACAATCAAGGTATGATTCATGGCAGTACTGGATAGAGATATGTATTTCCTGGCTCTATTCCTTTGTCATGAGTCAGGGTTTCAAAAGGTTAATAGCTCTGCTAAGAGACACAAGGATCTTGCTTGGCAGGGGGGTTGGACAAGATGATCTCAAGATATCCCTTCCAACCCCATGTCATTCTGTGATCTGTGTTACTGACTTCAGCACCTTTCTTTTCAGGGAAAATAAGGGTTATGATCTCAAATCACCTTAAAGTTAGCCTATCAGTACCAGTGGTAGTAACAAGCATTAGTAAAAGAATACTTAAAAAAAACAAAACAACAAAACAACAACCCACAGTAATTTAAAATGTTATAATCAAAACAGTGTAAAGCTCACAAATAGTAAAAAAAAAAAAGAAAAACAGGAAAAAGCATTGCAATATACTTTGATGAATGAAAAGCATTGTCAGAAAGAAAGTTGTCCTCAGGGGATGGTTAGTAGGAATGATCTCAGCATAAAGTGTTGTGTGACTGCTCAGTAGTGTGTGGACTTGAACAGTTTCACTTCCCACTGACCTCCAGCCTCACAAGACTGTGATTCTCTTCTCTGGTTCCATAAAGTGTGTGAACAACAACCAGGATGTGATAAAAGGCTAAATTAACTGGAGTCATAGTTGTTTGTTCTTAAACTTTGTCCAGAAATTACTATCATCGGGGTCTGAGCCTGGCGTTAATAGAGCTGTTTCCCTGTATAGGGGTGAAAGCCATTTGTCCCCTGCTTGTGTCTAACTTTTTCTTTCTGCTTTGTTTTTCCAGTTGCTCTTCCAAGAAAGCCAAGTCTCATCTTTACAGTTGCATACCAATTTTAAAATGGCTTCCCCGTTACCCAGTAAAGGAATACTTACTAGGAGACATTATCTCAGGTATAAGCACTGGGGTTATGCAGCTTCCTCAAGGTGAGTGTTTCTCTGCATTTATTTCTCTTCTGTGCTTTTCCTGTGTGCACTTTTAGGGGGCTCATAAGGATAGAATGTGTATTTTAGGAGGTTTTGTGGACACCAGCACAGCATTCTGCAGACCAGCCCCTAATGGTGATTCCCTTAAAGCTTCAAGTCAGTGATTCATGGAAAAAAAATCACAGAATTCACAGAATTGTCAGTCAGAAGGGACCTCTAGAGATCATCTAGTTCAGCTTCCTGCCAAAGCAGGAATGCCCAGAGCACATGACTCAAGACTGCATCCAGGCAGGGCTCGAAAATCTCCAGAGAAGGGGACTTCACTACCTCCCTGGGCAGCCTGTTCCAGGGCTCTGTCACCCTTGCTGTAAAGAAGTTTTTCCTCATATTCAAATGGAACTTCCTGTGTTCCAGCTTGTGCCCATTGCCCCTCGTCCTGTCACTGGGAACCACTGAAAAGAGTGGCTCCATCCTCCTTCAACCCACCTGTCAGATACTTAGAAGCATTAATAAGGTCTCTCCTCAGCCTTCTCTTCTCCGAGTCTCAGCTCTCTCAGCCTTCCCTCATAAGGGACATGCTCTAACCCCTTAATCATCTATATGATTAAGATATTATGATATGCAGCAAACTGAAAGAAACTTACCTCTCTGATCAATACTAACAGCTCTTGATGACAGAACAACTTTTCACAGTTTCAATGCGTGTCTAAACCTTTCATGAATCCACCTGGTACCATTTTCTGACCTCCTCATCCTGAAAGCTGTAGCAAATTTGCAGAGGGTAGCAGTATCTAATAGCCATACTGTTTCAGCAGAGCAACTGTTGGAAAGTAACCAAACTGAACTCAACCAGAGAGGAACTTGTAAGAAATCAGAGATTGATTCCTCTTAAGGCTAGAAGTCACCAGTTTAAGTTAGATCCAAACAAGTGGGCAATGATTTACATGGTGGAAATAAGTCAAAACTGTCGTTTATATATTTATATATAAATCTGTGGAGTTTCAGTTAAATTACTAGAAAGTTTCACCCCAAGTGGAGGCTGTCCCTCAAGCAGGAGCAGACCCTGTGGAAGAAGAAGAGAAAGCCAGCATTCACTCTTCTGGTCAGCTCTTGGTGACTGGACCAATGGAATCTTTTGTTCATCCTCACAGCTTACTATCGGCAGTTTCAGAACTGCTATGAGGTTAGAAAGTGACAGCATTTTTACAGCAGTATCATTATAGGCTGTCATCACTGCTCTGGGAACGGCAGCTTCACAGCAGCTGCCACAGTCCCAGCAGATTTCCCCAGAAGGTCTTGGAGTAGAGCAAATTCTTGAATTTGTGCAGAGCCCAGTCCAGTGGAGTCCTCGTGATAAGGGTAATGTAATTAAGCATATACAAGTTTACTTGCATTTTGGCTTATTTCATATTTCTAGTTCTCTTATTCCCCTTTAGGCTGAGGCAGCTCTGAAGAACAAATCTGTAAATCTGACGAGCCTAGATTTTAATAGGCAGTAACCCATTAAAACAATGGAATATCCTAACTATCTGAGCAATTGACTTCTTTATTTCTGCATTATTCCTGGTTTTGTGCAATTTTTATAGGATATTTTGTTCTTACACAAATATAAATATCAGCTTATCTTAAGCTGATAGGTAATGTCAGGCAAATCTGTCATGTACTAGACACAAGCATTTCCAGTTTTACACTGAAACACAGTTTATGGGATGACCATATAACTGCATCAAAATTTAAGCAGTCAGCAGTGAACTTTATACTTATTTTTGTGACTTTGTTTTAAACCAAGCATTATTCTTCTCTTTGGTGATTGCAGACATGCCCTTGAACTGCTCCTAATCTTTCCCTTTCTAAAAAGACAAAAGTTGAACTTTTATTTTTCTGGAATGGATGTAATTATAGTAAGCATGAGTTCAGAGTAGCCTGGAATCATTCCAGGCAGAACTACAATGACCGGGGTGTTTGAGCTGTGAACTCCTGTCATGTCAATATCTTTTATTTTCTTGGCACTGACAGCCTTTAAAAATGCCAGTACAAATGGAAAGGAATAAAAGGGTATCCAGATCAGGAGCTTCACATAAACCCACCCTTCTGCTTTTGAAACCACTGATTTTCGGTTTAGGTCTGTTGTACTTTAAAGTTCATCACCTTATTACAGGCCAGGCTGTTACAGTACAGAGTGTTCTATTGATACTCTGGGAACCAGAGGTGGCCCTGGGGCCAGAGGTTATATGCAGGGTGAGTTTCAGAAGTACTTAATGAAGAGTTCTTTCTTGCAAGAGAATATGACAACATCATCAGCCCAGTTTTGATAGGAATATGAATTCTTGGTCTGGACTCAGTCATGGCTTAGTGCATGAGCAAGGCTGAGCTATTAAATTGCACAAGAGCATTTGGATGACACAGAAGATCCCTTCTTGGTTTCGTTTGCTCGTGGTAGCCTGATGCTTTGTGTCTCAATGTAAAAATAAAATAATAGGAAGGGGTGGGTTTGAGTATCAGTGTTTCTCCTTGGGGGGTGAACCATTGCTTCCTTTTGTAATTTGCTCCATTGCCACGTTACCAGCCCCCCCCCCACTACAAATAGGTACAGCGTGGATCATACTTCCACTGTGTGGAACCAGACAGGGCTCAGTAATAAAAAAGACTTCATTTTTGGGCAGAATACCAAACTGTATAAGCTCTGTGACTTCACAGTCTGTAAGCAGCGCTTCTCTGCTTATTTTACATTTGGAGCATATTTTTTGGAAATGTAAACTGTTATCCCACTCTTTCTGGGGCGAGGAGGGAAGGGTTTAATCAGTTGTGGATTACCATGAAGATCGTGTCTGATTGGAAAAGAAGGAGAAAAGCCAAACGTGTCACACTGGTTGTAGGGTTTGGGTGCCTTTTACTGCGTTCTTTGACCGATGAGAACAGGCGCAACAAAATCGTTGGCTGTGAAGGAGTGCTACCAGCCACAAAGGCAAAGCAATGGAGGGGGGGTGGTGCACAACTGGATGCACAAACACACCTGCAATGCCTGTAATTACAGACTTCTGGTTTCCTGACTTAAACCATCAGGTTTCTAGGCACTGCCTACAGTATTATACATGTTAAAAAGTATTCCCTACAAGACTTCTTGTTTTTTAAACCTGTGATATGCCACGAGATTTCCTAGGTGATTTCAGTTTTAGTCAGCTTAAATCCTTTTGCTTCAGATGGTTTATTTCTGTTGTTTGCCTAACACACGTTTTTGTGTCTGTTTTCTAGGTTTAGCCTATGCTTTGCTGGCAGCTGTTCCCCCAGTATTTGGCCTATATTCTTCATTTTATCCTGTTTTTCTATATACTTTTTTTGGAACCTCTAAGCACATATCAATAGGTATATCAATATGGATAAGTGAAAATCTGTGTGTGTGTGCGTGTGTTTAATAAAGTTGTAAAAAATAAAATTGGAGAAATAGAAATTGTAGTTATTTTCCTTAAATTCAAGTTTAAGTGAATAGGAGAAACTCAAATATGTCAAACTTTAGCATGATTTTGTATTGTTAATTTATCCACCCTACTTAGGAGGGAATAGAAGAGCATCTTTTATAAGACTAGATCTAGAAATGTGTTCTGTGAACTCCTGAAGTATAATTTCGTCACTGCAGTCAGCTGTCTGTGTGGCCAGGGTCAACCTTTAATTTGCATAACAACTGAGAGAGGAGAAAATTATTAGTGTACTTACTATAGAGGCATATCTTTACCATTTAACTAACCTTAATGGTGCTGAGTACTGGAGCAGATTTTGGGACTAAAAAATACAATATCTAGGTAGAAAACTATTACAGTTTAATTCCACATGACCAGTCCTAAAAAAAAATATAAAATGCATAAATGCATGAGGATTTTAAGCAATTATTTTCATCTCCCTCTTATTTCAGGTACTTTTGCTGTGATTAGTATGATGGTTGGTGGTGTTGCTGTGAGACAAGTGCCTGATGAAATGATACCTGCAGGCTATAATTCTACTAATGTTACAGATTCCTTTGGGTATTTCGATGCTAGGGATACCAAGAGGGTACAGGTAGCTGTGACTCTCGCCTTTCTTTCAGGAATTATCCAGGTACGTGCTTGCAGTTTGCTGTAAGGGCAAGTTCAGATGCTGCTGCCAGACTGGCAGCTGCAGGGGTTGCTGGCTCATGGCAGATCCCTGTCAATACACTTGTGCTTCAGCATTGTGCTATGCAGAACACAGGCTGCTTCGTGCCAGCCACATCACCGAAGTGGAGAGGGATGTATTGGAGGCAAGTCTTTGTTTGGCATCTTGGCCTGGTGGGGAAAAATGGTACTCCCCCCTTTCATTTTTTCCTATCCCATCAGAAAAACTCAACCTGATGTTCTCTAATCTGTCTGTAAATGTACAGAAACACCTATGTTTACCCATCTTCCACGTTGCACCTGCCAGTGGCATGGAAGAAAGATGTGGTGCATTGGTGGCTGCTAACCGAACTGTGGCTTTAAAAAGACCAAGTTCCAGTTTGCCTGATCGGCCTTGGGCATGGAGCTGAGAGGTGGCCTGTGGCCCGTCAGCTGTATAGTGCTGATCTTCAGGCTGCAGTGGGAATCACACCGTTAATATTTCTCTTCTTCATTAGCTGTGCTTAGGCCTGCTTCGATTTGGATTTGTAGCCATCTATCTAACGGAGCCTCTGGTGCGAGGATTTACTACTGCTGCTGCTGTTCACGTCTTTACTTCTCAGTTAAAGTATCTCCTTGGCATTAAGACTAGCCGATACAGTGGGCCTCTCTCGGTTGTATATGTGAGTAGTTACATTCACTAAACACCCACATTCTGCATTGTCTGTAATTAAGCTTCCCCCCCGCCCCCCCCTTTTTTTTTTTTCAGCATTTTGGCACTAAGTAGAAAAATGGTTCAATATTTGAAACTGAGTTGAGGTCTTTGAGTGCCATAGCAATAAATGAGCATCTTAAAGTGCAGCTTGAATGCAGCCTGATAGATAACACAGTCTGAGATGGGCAGATTTTAGGGCTCTGCTAAATGCAATTTTGTAATATGAGCAGGTAATGTTCATTGAAGCAAGTCTCTTACACACCATGGGAAAATACGCTGCTAAAATGCTTCACTGTAGACCAGACTTGTTTGGCAAAGCTAGGTAATTTTGTTCTCAGAGCCTTGCCCAGTCTCTATTTCTTTAATTTCACACACAATTCCTGATGGGTGTATTCTTCATTTCCTGTTTGTGAGCTCGTTTGTAGTGTGGTTGGACACAGAGGGCTGTGTCACCATAAATGTACCAGTTCTTCAGAGCAGTGGGAAAAGCTATTTTGAAAAAAGGATATTCTGTGTAAAACACTGGTATTTGCCAAAGACCCTAAGCATTAAAATTGATTGTTCAGATGTTCAGAGCATATAGGGATCCAGCATTTGATGTAGCTCATAGCCTGATCTTCCACTTCCACATTCTGTCTAACCTGTTGATGCAAGAGGACGGAAGAAAACACACAGTGTAAAGCTATGGATTGGGCAGTAGGACTTATGTAAAACCAAAAGCTCTTCTTCACTCAATTGACAGTTGTGCTCTGAAAAGTGTGTAATCTGATTTGCCTGCCAGTCTAGGAAGACCCAAGTTGTTATCACAAAATCGATGCTCTGACTTTTGCAGACAAGAAATCCTGAGTGGAAGAACAGAGAGATCTCAGGTGTCTGTTAAAGCTGCTGAGCAGATTGACGGCTCAGCAATAAGGAAGCTTCAGGATTTCAACTGCATGGAGGCTATAGAAAATACTTTGTGGGAATCTTTTCTCTATAATGTACAGAGAGAACAAAGCTTTTGGAAGCAAGGCTGCACTAACGATTAATTCCTAAATTTGCTGTTTAGTTCGCTAATCCAGAAACACTAATTGCCAAACAAACGGGAGGGAAGGTGTACATTCAAGATGTGCTGCCAGGACATCCTGACTGTATAATATCCTAATAGTTGATGTAATTTTCCTTCTTTTTAAAGAAGGTGTGTACATCTTCTTTCAAAGACCTCTCCAGTGGTCTTTTTTTTTAAATGCAGTAGAAGGAGGAGGAGGAGTAATTGGTAGGGGAATCATTTACCCTCTAGCAACTTGGTGCTTCAGCAAGCTTCCTTTCCTAACACCATTTTAATATCATTTTCAACTAAAAGATATTTGGAATAATGGCCAGTTCAGCAGTATTGCAAGTTCACTGTTATTTAATTGTATTGCTATGGTAACTTCGATGGTTGTATCAGCAGCTTCTTTGTTTTAAAATGGTTTATACAGCACTAAGTAGATGTGAGTTGCCAAAGAATATTTGAAGGTATTAGAAGGGGTTAGCACATACTGCTTTCGGGTGGCTGCCAGTATGAAAAATGTGTGAAAATGTTAAGGATAAAACATGTGGTTTAGTTCAGACTTTTTCCCTCATGATAGTTTTTTTCCTGTCAGTTTGTGCCCCATTGGAGGAAGGCTGGTATTGTAAATGAGATATTCTGAACTACTGTGTTTTGTGGGAACAATGGGGATTTCGGTGAGGCACTGATTCACTGGGGTTGTAAAATGCAGAATAAAAACACAGCTGAACAGTGGTGTATGATTTGTTCCTTTGTGGCAGATTTCTTGAGGAAATAAATTCATTTGAACAAATATAATCTTCATGGGGTAATTATGGTCCTTCTGTTGTGTTACAGAGCATAGCTGCTGTGCTTTCCAAAATAACAACCACCAATATTGCCGCGCTGATTGTTGGGTTAACGTGCATTGTTCTACTGTTGGTCGGCAAGGAAATCAATCTCCGGTTTAAGAAGCAGCTCCCAGTTCCTATTCCTATGGAGATCATTGTGGTAAGCCAATTGTTTAATTTTGTAGCTGAGTTATAGAACTATTCTAAGGATGTAGAAACAATCTAATTTTCTACTGAATCTACTCAAAAGAATAACTTCTTCTGTTGAATGTAATTCATCTGAGGCTTGACCCGCTTGAAGGTTCGGAGGCTCCTAAGGTTAGGGACTGACATACACAAGTCTTAGGCGTAAAATCCCAAAGAAGAATTGAAAACCCAGTTAATCACCCACAGTTTCCTACGGCAATGAATAGGTAGAGATTTGTTGTAAAACCTACCCTGCCCTAGAGTTTTGGTACCTGAATAATTCTCTTCAAGCCATGCCTTTGAGGAGCATTTCCTGCTTGGAGTCCAAGAGCTCAGAACCCCTTCCCAAAGGACGATGCTTACAGATGCCTGTTTCAGAGGCTGTGCAGGGCTTGCTTGCTTTTAAAAATGCTGTGGCAGAGAGAAGAGCAGACACTGGTAGGACTTACTCCTTAAACTTCCTTCCTCTGTTTCTGAGACTAATAACTGGCCGCAGCAATGATTCTGTTTCGGATGACTGCTCTAAAACACATGGATAAAGCAGAGTATCTTAATACACACGAAGCCCACACCTCAGATAACCTTTCACCTTTAAAAGTGGATGGATTTAAAAATAAGTTCTTGGATAACTAGAGCTGTCAAACAACCTGCACAAAATCAGAGCTGAGAAAGAGAATAACGGAAGGTATGAAGACAATTTAGATAGAAGGATCAAAGCAAAGGGATGCTGTTGATAGATGACAGAGGTATTGTTTGATAGTCAGGCAGCAGCAAAGCGATCTTAGACCTGTTCCTTTCAGTGCTGCTGCACCAGTCAGTTATCGTCACGGACAGACCGCACATGGAAACATGGCACGGCAGATGTCCTCGGCTTGTCCTTGCATTTAATTTCTCAGTACACTGTTCTGCCAGAGCTTGGCTCAGGCTAAGGGAATTCAAGTGATTCAGATCAGACCATAGCATATTCCATTTAACTGTTTCCAAGAAAACTTTCTAAAATCAGCGGGGGCTAAACATGATGGAGATAAAATTGTGACACTTCCTCCTTTCTATCTGCTTCTTTGCCTCCCTAACTCTTAGAAAAGTGATTAGCAAATAAATGTAATCCCTTGTGTGTATTATTCATAATCAGTTAACTGCTGTTAGTTCTTCAGGTGGCTTTATCTCTTTCTAGCTGATGTTTACACAAATGTGTTTGTGGATTTTTAGGTAATTATTGGCACAGGAGTTTCAGCTGGAATGAATCTGAGTGATTCATACAGAGTGGATATTGTTGGGAATATTCCTCAAGGGTAGGGACAATATATTCTTATTCAAACTATACCTTTTCCAATGGCATGTAGTTTTTATTGTAGTAATTCTAAAATATTTATTTCATCTCCAAGGTTACGTGCACCAGCAGTTCCTGACATTCAGCTCATCCCAGCAATATTTGTGGATGCAATAGCAATAGCAATAGTTGGATTTTCGATGGCTGTATCAATGGCCAAGATCTTTGCCCTTAAACATGGTTACACCATTGATGGGAATCAGGTAAAAGTATTGGATTTGCTTTGTTGAAAATTCTCAGTAGCACCTCTGTTACATTGTTGAAGTAGAATGGGATACTGGATAAAAATGAGTTTTGCTTTCATAGTGGAACCAGGTCAAGTTTTTGACAGCTTACATATTTAAATGCCAGGAATTATTTTAAATTCTGGCTGTGTTTTAATAACCAGTTTCACTTTTAGCTTCATTTTGGGAACCTTTCTTCTCTTTGACTTGGACATATGCACGAATATTAACTATTGGGACAGACATTACTGAGCCCACTGCCCTGATGGGCAGCTGCTTTATCCCTGCCTTCTGGAATACAGCGAAGTAGAGTTCCCATGTGATAAATACAATGTCCTTAGGTGTCAAAGAACTACTATCAAAGGTTTATAAATTCCAACTACGTTTTATAGTTTCTATGTTATTCCCACCCATTGCAAATAGGTAGCTCATCCTTTCCCAGGGCAGTAATCTGCCCCGTCCGTAGTTAACATTCTGATCATGATTCCAGTGATAAAGGCTGTGGTTAAAGGACTCTCTAAAACTAAAATGATATGTCAACCTCACCTACTCCATCCTTCCTGTGCAGTTTAGAATCAATATTGCAAATGGATTATTTGTTGATACCATTGTGGTGTCAAGGGAGACAGAGAGTTCACAAGCTGTAACTCATTTCCTAGAGCAAGCATCAGATGCAGCACAGATCAGCTGTTCACCCTTCTCAAAAAGGCTGTCTTCCTCTGAGAGTAAATGAAGTTCAATTGACTTTTACCTACAGAATTCTACATCTGGTCAGAGGAATCTCATCCTTCATGTCATTGTTCTCTGTTATGCAAAGAGAGAAGAGGACAAATCCAGGACTGCATGAATAGAATCAGCTCTATTTACATTAGTTAAAGTAACCACTGCTGACCAGAGTTAAGCATCTAGATCTTTCCTTCAGGAGGTGCCAGATGCTACTTCACCTGGATATTAAGCTATTGAACAGGATGCAGTGCATGCAGAGTGTTTAAATGAATGAAAAAAAGAATTGTACATTTGCAAAGAGAAAAACTCATTGAGAACTGTTGAAAATATGTAACAAATCACTTCGGTTACATCACTGCAGGATATGGAATAGTCTGGGCAGGGCTCGTTACAAGCACTTGTTTTCTTGTGCATCAGAAACACAGCACAAAGGTAGATGGAGCTCTGATCTCACTCACGGTAACGGTTCTCATGTGGGGTCTTCCTGAGGAAGCAGTGGAGACACGTTGTTACTTTCATGTACAGCAATGGATTACCACCTATGGAAACACAACCAAGGCTTCTTCTGGTTCTGACAGTATTAAACAGATAGTTTAGGGTGGAAAGCAAAGAGTTTGTATGACAAACCATCTTCCTTGTATATTCAGGGTTAAAATTCAAGGTACACCTGAGTTGAAGAACTCCTTAAAACAAGCAATGCTGTCATTCATGTTAGTTTTCAGCCTGACTCATTACTGCAACACTTAAGGATGAGAACTGTCTTTGGCTCCTCATCAGATATTTTATTTAACAGATGACTTAATGCGCAGCAACTTGTGCGTGTGTGAGAACCGTAAGTATAAGCTACAGCAAGGTTGCCTATTCTCTACAATAAGATGGCACTTGTAGGTGTAAATAGGATGTAGTTATTAATAAGGGAGGGTAGCTCCAGCTTTGTACCGTTGCTAGGTATAACTGCCATTTGTTTTGCTCTGTTGTTTTAACACAGGAACTTATTGCCTTGGGAATATGCAATTCTGTGGGGTCATTTTTCCAAAGCTTCTCAATCACTTGCTCAATGTCTCGGAGCCTTGTTCAGGAAAGCACCGGTGGGAAAACTCAGGTATGTAAATCCAGATTTTGAGCCAAAATTTTGCTTTTTGGAGCTCTAAAGCAACAGTCTGAAGCTTCGCTAGATTGCCAGATTTCTCTGCCAGGGCCAGAAGGAATAATTGGAGTTTCCTATCTTCCAAATCCGGGTTGGGCCAGGATGGAAAGCTGCACAACAGCCAAAATGGATGAATGAGTGGGAGAGAACAAAAGAACAACAACCAGCCTTGTGGAAAGCATGAGAGGGGTTAGTTAATCAGTAATACTGCCCTTTGGGAGCACTTAATTTATCTCTGGCTTCTTTTGTTCAGATTGCAGGTGCGCTCTCTTCAATTATGGTTCTGTTGGTAATTGTGGCTATTGGATACCTCTTTGAACCACTTCCACAGGTAAGAGGGTTTGGCCAGTTAGGTGTTTCATGTCACTGACATTGTCATTGTCACTGAACAGAGGCCAGTGAGTATTGCTTAAAATAGAGATGGTGGGATGGTTAGTAAGCAACACAGTTAGGCCTTGATCCAAAAACATGTTGTGTGCAGTGTTGCTCTTAAGTTAGACTAGAAACAAATAATGTTTTGAAGGATCCAGCATGTTTTCTGTTGTTGTTTTCAATATTGGATGTTTTAGACTCCGTCTTTAGAACATAAAAATGATACATTCAAACAGTTCCCCTTCTGAATCATTAAGGTTGGACAGGACCTTTAAGGTCATCGAGTCCAGCTGTAAATCTAACACTGTCAAATCCACCACTAAACCATGTCCCTCAGCACCACATCAATGCGTCTTGTGATTACCTCCAGGGAAAGTAACTCAACCAGCTCCCTGAGCAGCCTGTTCCAATGCTTGACAACTCTTTTCAGTGGAGATTTTTTTCCTAATATCCAATCTGAACCTCCCCTGGAGATTTGGAGGCCATTTCCTCTTGTCCTATTGCCTGTTACCTGGGAAAAGAGACCAACCCCCACCTTGCTACAACTTCCTTTCAGGTAGTTGTGGAGAGTGATAAGGTCTCCCCTCAGCCTCATTGTCTCCAGACTAGACAATCCGAGCTCCCTCAGCTGCTCATAATAAGTCTTCTTCTCTGGACCCGTCACTGACTTTGTTGCCCTCCTCTGGACACACTCCAGCTCCTCCATGTCTTTCCTGTAGTCAGGGCCCCAAAACTGAACACAGTACTTGAGGTGCAGCCTCAGCCATGCCAAGGATAGGGGGAAATCACTTCCCTAGTCCTGCTGGCCAGATTGGATTGCAGCATAGGAGTTGCTGCAGCAACACCTTGTTGCAGCGTAGGGAGGAAGTTAAAAAGGTAAAAGAAATTCACCTCAGTTAGGAAAGGGTTGGGACTGGGTGATGACTCAGCATAATGAGTTGGTTTTGCTGCAGTTTTACTTATTTTTATAAAAATGTGTTTACATGAATAAATATGATCTGGCTTTGTTTCTGGTGACGTGCATAGGATGAAACGCAATTCCTGTACCTTGGGTTACAGCCATAGGACTGTTGCAGGAATCGTTCAGCCTAGCTGCTTCGAGCACTCTGCTTGCAGCACCATGAGCTCAGGAACATGCAATTTTTCTTGCCAGGAAAAAGTAAATCAAACTGTAGTGACTGTGGCTTGCCATTTCTGCCGCTGCAGTAACAGCGCATCTCCACTGAGTTACTTGGCAAGTTGGGCTTTTTTAAATGGAACATCTGTTCAGTACCTCTATCAGTACAAAGCAGAGCAATACAGTTATTTGTGAAGCTTTGAAGTTCTTATGTGGGTTTTGAGTTTATTTTGCTTCTGAAAATTGCACTTGTGTAATGCTCTTAGACAGTGCTAGCTGCGATTGTCATGGTGAACCTGAAAGGAATGTTTAAACAGTTTGGAGATATCGCACACTTCTGGAGAACCAGTAAGATTGAGCTGGTGAGTAAGCACGGCTCAGTGCATATATTTTATTGTATTAAATTTGTTGCTGCTCTTCTTCCTAAGCCCCAAAACAGGGTGGAAACTTATCCAGGAGTTACAAATCACTGTTTTGTTGCTGATAAACACAAGACATGGAGCTGTAAGTCCCCAGGAGAGCGATCTGTTGCAGACAACACTGGGCTTGTTGCTGTTCAACAACCTGTAACTCAGGTCAGAGGTAGTTTGTTCGCAGTAAAAGCAAAGCTGTTGCAGTGTTGCTATAGGAGCTGCTTAATCCGCTGTGAGAATGTCAGAGAAGAATTTGAAAAAGAGTAACAAAGAAAACTACTTGAAGGTATTTGCCATCTTTTAAGACGTATCATGAACCTGTCTGGAGTTGGCCAGAGCTCAGAGTGCGTAAGAGGGAACATTTTGGTGGCATTTTGCTCCTGGATTAACTGGCTGATGGAAGTAAGTGAGAGCTACTTGCAGGCCTTGAATGATTTTTTTATTGGAAGGTGTTTGGGGTTTCCTGGTAACAGGATTCCTTGGAGAATTAATCCATGACAGTTTGTCAGATGTTACATGAGTGCGCCTTGAGCTCTTGGGCCTTTCTGAAAGGTTAAGGCAATTGCAGCCTGCTGTCACGATGTGTTACATTGCAGCCTGTCCCTGAACTGAAGTGATACACAGGTTTTGAGGTTGAAATATGCTATTGTTTTTGCTGCTGACAGAAACGGATGCATAATAATTCAGAGCTTTTCTTTGTTTTAGGCCATCTGGCTGGTAGCTTTTGTGGCTTCTCTTTTCCTGGGACTAGACTATGGTTTGCTTACTGCAGTAGCGTTTGCAATGATAACCGTTATTTACAGAACACAAAGGTCAGATTTCTTCTTTATCAAAATTAGTGTTTGCTGATCTTCTGTGTGGTTTTGTTTGTTTAAGGGGTGCAAATAAGCAGAAGACCTTTCCACCCTCTTCAGCTGCGTACAGTATAGAGTCTGTTTCACAATGTAGGTCATGCCTTGGGGCTCTGATCCAGGGTTCGTATTCTGCTTTTCTGAGAACACAATTTCTAAAGGGCACAAACTTGCAATTTCAATAATAAACAGAAGATTTTCGATTTCTTATATTGGTTAATCTTCCTGTTTACTTTTTTTAATGCCTAGAGTTTAGAACTTCAAATCTACTTGATGCTAGTTTAAGTAAATGATTACTTTTTTTTGTGCACCAGTTGTCACAATCGAGCAGGAATTGTGTCAGGCTATCACTAGGCATTTTACAAGAAAGTTCTCATTTATAAAAAAAATTGTGCCTGCCCTTTGAGTTTTTCAAATTACTTCTTTTTTCTCTCCCCATTCACAGTGACAAAGCTTTAACTGTGGAGCTTTCTTAGGCCCACAATGAAATTAGTTCATGCCTGTGTGGATAGGACTGTCATGTGTGGCTTCCAGGCTCAGGGTCTGGTTATTTAGGTGGAAAATGTATTAAAGTCTTGGTTCCTTTCTGCATTGGAATGAAACCAAAGTCTGAAATTTACACTCTGCATAAATAATAGTATTTTTCTGCCATCTTTGTATGGTTTTGTTCTTGCAAACAGACCAGACATGTATTTTGCTGTCACGCTGCTTGACAGTTGGGGATACTCCTCTGGCCGGGCACAGTCCTGGGAGCAGAGAGGCTCTGAAATGGCAGCGTGTTCTCTGGCAGCGAGTTTCCGACTTGCAAGATAGTCAGTGGGGTTGCACTAGTTCATGCTTGAGGAGAATTTGCCCTGTAACTTGGCATGCTTTGGCCCAGGCTTTTCAGAAAATGACAGCATTACAGTGCTAAGGGTTTTTTAATTGTTTTTGCACTGAGAGAAACCAACTTGTCTCAACACCAAACGGCCCCTTTATTATGTTCCTGCCACAAACTGCCCACTGCATTTGTCTATGTTTAGATGAGCCAGTACCAGACAGGCACTGCAGAGTCACCATTTAAAATAAGCTTCAATCTGTATTGAACACTTTATAAGTGATAATACTGAAACATTTGCTTCCCTCTCTCTCTAGCCCTCAATACAGAATCCTTGGTCAGATCCCCGACACTGACATCTACTGTGACGTGGAAGAGTACGAAGAGGTAGGAGCATCTTCTTCTGTTCTGACGAGTTTTATGTAGTGGAGCAAAGACAACTGTGGCAATTGGCTGCTTAGCACTGCCATACTGCACGTGCAGTGCCCTCTGCCTGACTGACATTCACCTGTGTTGAAAGGAAAGAAAAGAAATTTGATTTTAGTAGTAAAAGCTGTTTTGTTCCAAATGCTAACTGTTTGTCCTGCATGTACGCTTCACCAGCAGGTGATCAAAAGGAACCTCTGTGCTGGTTCCGTTGTACAAGGTTGTACAAAATGGTAAGGTTTTTAGGAATACCACAGCTAAACCTGTGATGTACAGAGGTGTGAACAAGGCCTCCTTCCTTACTTTTGTGGCAGTATTGCGTGAAATCCATGGAACTAAGGATCAAACTGATCTGTTCTTCAGAATGGCACAAACTGTTCTAAACAGCATCTCCCTGCCTCCACCCATCCCCTGCTCATTAACTACATGTGGTTAATGGCACGATTGCTTGCCATGCACTTAGCTGCTTTTAAGTGCCATTTTGTTCAAGCAAAAGTTGGTGAAAGCAGTCTATGTTGTCAGTATAATGGGTATAAACACGATGTATTTATTCACAAACAGCAACTACAGTTTTCTGTGCTCTCTGCGGTGTTCTCAGAAACGCTGCTGTGAAGGCTACATCCCCCTCCACTAAGGAACCAGTCTGTAAGACCCTTTGAGACAAGATGATACTGTAATCTGAAAGCATTCTCTCACCAGCAGTTCTGCTTTGAACAGGATACCAAGCAAAAGTATTTGTGGGCATGTTTGTAGCTTTATGCAAAGAAGAGGAGACTGGTTTTGTTTTACTGAATGCAGTTACCATTTCCTCCTCCTGTATCAAGACAGGCTTAGCAGCACGTGGCAGGTTGGATCTCTGCAGCTGGCCAGGTCCTTTGTATGTGAAATGTCAGTGCAGCCTGTTTTGAAGATTACCTCATTTAAAGTAGAGGGAAGAAGTGATATTGAGACCTGTCTGAAGGCCTGTTTAAAAGCAGAGATTTGAAAGGCTATTGTTTTGGTACCCAAGGAGACAGGAAACAGAGAGACAGAAAAAGAGAAATAAGTCATTATGCCTGTAGAAAGAGAGGCTAAAAGGAAGTGTTCCTAGATATGCACAATTTCCTCATGGTAATACCAGCTGGAGAAAGCAGCATCAGAGAACTGCAATATATTTATGCCTTTCTATGGCTGTACATTTTGTTGTTATAAAGGAGAAATGTTCTATGGCACTGGCTGCACACAGTGTTACACCAGGGGAGGTGGAGGTGCTCATCTGGGTGGCTTTGCTTGCGACAGTACCCACCCTCTTTGACACAGTCCGATAGCTGCTCAGGGCTGGCTGCTGGGCTGCACCTTCATGTGCCTTGTGATCACACGGGGGCTTTTCCTGTAGTGCAGACAATATTTAACTGTTCACATCCAATATTCTTCTCCTTAGGTTAAAGAATATCCTGGAATAAAAATATTTCAAGCTAATGCATCACTTTATTTTGCCAATAGCGAGTCATATACAAGTGCCCTGAAGAAAAAGGTGAGTAAAGAAGATTTTTCAATGACTGTGTCTTGAAAATTCAAACTGGCTTCTCAAACATGCTCATCTTTCAGCCCCTTTAGTGTAGCCCCTAGCACAGCGTTTCTCAGCCTGTGGCACCTGGTGACCGGCAAAACATGAGAAGGTGACGCTCCAGCCAACTGCAAATCACCTTGGGAAGCTAGAATAGTGGGAGGGAATAAACAGACAAGGTGTAGCTTAATACTAACTGCTTCTGAGTGGAAAGTCTGGTGGCTGCAGAGCAGAAACTGGTCAAACACTTTTTTTTTTTCAGAAGGAAATAAGTAGTTACTGAACTGAAAACAAAATGAGTGGAAGTAAAAGCTTCTTACTTGAGTGACAGACTTTACTGGAGTGTAAGACCATGGATTACCATGGGCATTCAGTGTCTCTCGTGAGCAACAAATACCCTGCACACAAAGTGTGCCTCACCTCCTGTCCAGCCCATGTCTGACCGGGTGGGAATGGCAGTACCAGAACTAGCTCAGGGCAGAGCGGCCTGACCCAGTGGCAACTGCTCCCTCACTAACTCCTGAACAATGTTTCTGTAGCTCCCGTGGTGAGTCTTGTACCACCAGGTGGGTGGTGCTTACCTTCACCAAGCAGGAGGTATCAGCAGTTTATGTCCAAATGCACTTCTCTGCTCTCTGCACTCCAATAGACGTTGGGTTGGAATGTGGCACCGGCCGATTTCAGGAAAAGAATGTGATGCATCTCTTCTTCTTGTTAACACAGTGCTGGCCAAGATTGTACCTTCTTACTTTGTACTGTCCTCACCCCCACCAAAGGAAGCTGAATGACCTAGGCTCGTGTTGTGAATTCATGTCAGTGATGAATTCGGTGCTAATTGATACTGCAATGTCAGCCTAACGAGCTGAATCTCCTCTGATTGTGCTTTCTTTTCATAACAGACTGGAGTGGACCCTTGTGCTGTATTAGCAGCGAGGAGAAAAGCCCAGAAGAGACACGCCAGGGAAATAAAGAAAACAAATGTATTCAGGAAGAAAGCTGTATTGAAGCTGGTGAATTCTTCGGTAAATATTTACCTCTGCTTAATCAGCTAACACACTGCTTTCTGGTGTTCCCATTCTTATTTATACAAGGTACAGTGTCTTCTCGGGTAGGGAGCCAGCACTGTGTGGTGTGGAGAGGCTGCTGAGGGAACGCTGAGGAGGATCAGAGCCTCTTGGCCGGACTGGATAATTGTGTTGAACCCTGATACGTTCAGGCAGCACAAAGCAGAGCGGAGCCTTTCTGCAGTGCTGTCAGCAGAAAGTGGAAGGAAAGTAGGAGGCCCCTCCCCGCAAGTTTGGAATAACTGTGCAGGAATAGGATATAATAAAATGAACTCAGATTTGCAGCCCCTGTAATAAAAAGGTGCAGTCTGTCTGCACTGCTGATCCTTGCGCGGGTATGTGAGGCAGGTACATTGAGAAGGTTGTTTGTGCTTCTGTGGATGTTTGAATTCACCCCGTGCTGGGAGCTGCTGTGTGATTCTTACCATGGGAAACCAGCCTGGTGCCTGTTGCTGCTTTGGAATATACAGGCCTTGGCAGGGTCAGCGGGGATAAGGCGAGGGAATGGAATAAGAACATGTGACCAGGTGTCAGTGTTTGAAGGCAATGGATCATTCAGTCCTGTGACAGCAGCTTTGAACTGCTTCACGTGACTGAAGAGGCTGGGCAGGAGAGAATAAACCTCGATATACAATAAGATATGGAAGTATGTGCGTGTGTGAAAGCAGCTTTTGTAATGGTTAGGAGCTGTACTCCTAAAGGCTGAAAGAACAGATTAGTATGGGGAAGAAGGGGATCTACACTGCAAAAGCACTGGCCATCATTAAGCTTTATTTGTCTTCTCTCTCAGAGTAATGACATGGAAGCAAGTGTAAAACATGAGATAGCAAGTGATGAGTTACCGGTAAACGGAAGATTTGGAGATGAGAGTGTACAAGACGTGTCTCCTGATGAGCAAGAACATTTTGTGGAGGTCAAACCAAATATCCATTCTTTAATTCTGGATTTCACTCCAGTGAACTTTGTGGATTCAGTTGGAGCAAAAACACTGAAATCGGTAAGTAGGGCATTTTTCCCAGAAACCCCATAGAAAGCGTGTGGGAAACCAAACGGGGAGCCTGTCAGCATGAGACGTACATGCCAGCTCAAGTATAACCCGGTGTCTCACCTCACCAGGGTCTCAGTTCTGGAGCTCTGCCAGTTTTAGCTGGACACTGGGGAATGCGGACTGTGCAGCTTGCATGGTGACTGGCTTACACCTCCCAGAACGGCCATGTCTGCAGGACAGAGCTGTGTTTGTTTAACTTCAGTTTAACTCTGTTGCAGATTATAAAAGAATACAAAGAGATTGGTGTCCGTGTCTGTGTTGCCAGCTGTAGTGGTGAGTTGGGATTTTGATTACTACCTTTTTTGTGAGCTTTAAGGGAGAGGCTCTGTTTTATCTCTTTCCCCCTGGTCCTGACTTTGCTGCTGCCAGGTGTTTCAGTAGTATGAGCACTTAGGTCACTTACAATTGGGCTGCAACTGGGGGTAAGCAAACCCTTATGTCTTAGAGCCTTCACTTTAGTGACAGGAGAGGCTGATGGACAGAGTTCTGTGGGGACCAGATCCCGCTCCCATTTATTCCAGCTGGCAAATGGTAAATGCCACACCAAACTTGGTATCTTCAAATGGGTGGAATAATGTTGTAAGAAGAGCCTGCAATGTGCTGAGGTTCTGGGATTTGGAACTGTAGCATCTTCTGCCAAGAGCAGGCCTCTGCTACGTGTGGATAAGAGAATTACCTGTTTGGAGTAGTAGCAGCATGTGATGCACCTGGCTATTTTAAATGCTTTAAGTAAGGGAACAAGTTGTCATCTGCTTCTTGAGATACTGTTGTCTTCCATCCTTGTACCTGGGTTTATGCACCGATGGGGTTTGTGGGTTTTTATCTTGTAGCCCCTGTTGTGAGTGAGCTGACGAGGCTGAATTTTTTTGATAACACCGTGACAAGAGAGTGGCTGTTTCACAGTATTCACGACGCTGTCCTTGCTTGCCAAGCCAAAGCCAGGTCTGGTCCCCAGGCTGACTCTGACCTCTGAGGAGTGCACCCAGGAGAATGGACACCAGGTCTGTGCCGGTGGAGACTCCTCCTCAATATTGACTTTGCACAGTTTTAAGAGAGCCTGAGGCTGTTTGTATCTACGGGTATAGGGTGGTGCTGATTTTCTGGGGGAAGCCTGGAGAAGGAATCGGAAGCCTTTGTGCTCTTGAAATGTTTTCCTGCAATCAGGGTATAGCCTCCCAAAAACATACAAGCACAAAATTATGCAAGATGAGAAAATTCAGTGTATTCTGCTACAATTGGATTCTGCTAGACAAGGTGACGTTCCAGGTCCTGTGGAGAAAATGGGCACTTTAACTCACTGCGAGGTGGGGTCTTGCAGGAAACAACTGTCCTGCAGTTGTGATGCACTGTACCAGTGTCGTTAAAGAACTTTCTTAAATGGCTTTTAAAGCCTGATGTCAGCATCTGCCTACAACAGTCTTGTGAATGACAGTACTCTGCCAGCTGGATGAAGGAAATCACACTGGTGGCATTTAGCTGCTCCTCTTTTTAAACCTGGATGGTACAGTTATTTTTTAATAATACCTAACCTGTCTCAGCTCTACTCAACTCTTCGTTGCCTGAATGTGTTCACTGTAAGTGAACTCCAAATTAGAAGCTCATCCTTTACTTAGTACATTATCACGATGGTATTTGCACTGCCAAAACCTAGTTATGCTCTTTAGAGAGGAATACAGTCGGTTTGAAGCTAAAATTAGGTTAGTTTCAAAGTTTCAAGACCAAACTCACTCAAGGCAGGAGTGAAGCCAATTGAAATGAAGAACTGGTGCCCTATATGCAATCTTTTCTGCTGGAATAAAAACATAGCCAAGGTCTACAGTCTCACTGATCAAAAACTACTTCCCCACCAGCAGCGCTGCTCTGGCCTCTGCTTTTCCAGGCTTTGAGAGCCAGATTTCAACTCAAAACTGGTCTGTGTTTGGGTGCTGAAAAGAAACAGAAGTGGGGGTGGTTTGGTTTCTGGTTTGGGTTTTTTTTTTTCCCTTCCTGTGTTCAGAGCCTGGCTGCTGCTGCTCAGCTGAGAGACAAAGACCATGGCAGTGGAACTCGGGAAAGGAACCTTCAACGCCTGGATTTCCCTGCGCAGCCCCCCAGGAGCCGCAGTCTGGGCAGAGGGAGGAACCTCCGCGTGTTCCTTGGCAGGCCACTTTGAGGGCAGCAGAGCATCAGCAACACGGTGTTCAGCACCCTCAAAGCCAAGGCCCGGTGCCTGAGGGAACTGGAACGACGTCCTCTCTCCTGGGTGCAGAACTTCATGCTTGTGTTTTGCTTCAAGCTCTGCTGCGATTAGGACTTGCTTCAGGTAAAGAGTGTCCCGAGAACCGGGGGCAGTCAGGGGAGAGGTCTGATTTCCTCAGGACTCCCCTGCCACTAGGGATAGGAAGCTTTCTGCATCAGAAATTACTGCTTAGCTGGAGGTCAAAGGGTGAACTGAATGCCTGGTAACACATTGGGCGTGTTTATTTAAACACCTTTTGGTACATTTTATATCGTTAATGAGTTTAACAAGCTTTTGTATCTACATACAGTATATTTTTCTACTCTCAGCCTGTCGCAGCTTCAGTTTTTAACTCTACCCTCTCTCCAGTTCACATCGGCATCCTGCCCGCTTCTAAAATAAACTGATGACCATGAACTTGTCAAAATTCTCCACTTTGTCCTGGTGGCTTTGTGTGCCAGTGTGTGTTGCTGAGGGATGGGCTGGGCAGGGTTACCACCTCCACACCGCTCCTCCTTGCTGCTCGGGTCCCTGCTCCTCTCCATGCCAGGCCTCAGGATGATGCAATTAAAGCTGCTCTTCCCGGGGAGCTGCTGAAATGCTGAGTGGGAAAGCTTTGCCCGGGAAAGCCCTGGATGCCAGCCTGGGCAGCACTAGCACTCTGCACCCACTGCTGGGTGCTGCCCCAGCGCTGGTACCTCAGCCCATACAATCCACCAGGGCAGCTTTGGGCTGGTCTCCTCATCTCCTTCTGGGCTATGCGGGACCTAGCTGCAGTGTCACTTCCTACACCTCAGCCTGAGTTATCTACTGACAAGTCAACCAAACCTCCTTCCCAGTACCCACTAACAGACTGCACCACACCACAGCCTCTAAACCCAGTGACAGGGCTCGTCCCTGTCCCCTCTCCAGTCTGTCTGCGCTGATGGGTGGTGTGTCCCCCCCAGCAAATGCCTCTGGCAGCCTGCATCACTTTGATACCTCTTAATCGTCAGAATAGTCCTCTCCCCCGCCCTTCTGCAGGACTGTTGATGATAACTCAGGATAGCTGGAATTATCGAAACTTTTCTTACATATTCCCTTTTCTTAAGCAAAAGGTACATTTTATTTCAAGGGCTGATCTTGAGAGAGGGAGAGACGGAGACGGAGAGAGCAGGCTCGAAATGAAAACCATTCTGTTCTGCCAAAATGGTCTTGCCAAAATACCACCTAACTGCTGAGATCAGGTTCTTGGGCAGGGACGGGCAAGGCCATGGGATGGCCCAAAGCAGCTTCTCAAGCTACGGACCCTGGCCAAAATCCTGACAACCTCAACATAGAATCATAGAATCATTTAGGTTGGAAGAGACCCCTGGGATCATCAGGTCCAACCATCAGCCCTACTCTACAAGTTCTNACACTTGATAAAAAGAAAAGCTGTTGCTTTTCATTGACCAAACTGTCCTGCTCTAGAGGAACACACCCAGTGAATGAAGATCCATGCTTTAAAGTCACCGTCTGCCACCAACCACTGTTACCCAGGGCAGGGCCCAACCAGTGCCACCCTCCGTGCGCAGTGGTGACAGGATCTATTGAGGTGATCACAAGCAGACTGATGTCAAACTTTCATCTTGGGGAAAAAAAACACTCTCCTTTCTAAGAAATTACACTTCATTCTTCCTCTTTCTTGACCACAGAATATCAGGGATTGGAAGGGACCTTGAAAGCTCATCTAGTCCAATCCCCCTGCCAGAGCAGGGACACCTAGAGCGTCCAGGTGGGTTTTGAATATCTCCAGAGAAGGAGACTCCACAACCTCCCTGGGCAGCTGATTCCACTGACTGACCACTCTCTCCGTGAAAAATTTTTTCCTAATGTCCAGCCTAACCCTACCCTGCTGCAGCTTGCAGCCATTCCCTCTTGTCCTGTTGCTCATTGCCCCTCCCTGTTGTGCACACTTCCTCTCGTGACACCAATCACATGGCTTCACCATCCAAGCTTGATGAACTGCTGTCAGTTATACTGAGCTGAGACCTGCTAACGCTTGGAACACTTCTCTTACTTCCAAGCCAAAGCAGTTCCCAAGAGCCTTTCCCCGAGGTGTTTCCTCAGCCCCTCCCTCTCCCCGCCCCCCACCCCCCCC
>VZTM01014702.1:393392-403961 GCA_013400555.1 Jacana jacana
TCATTGGATGTCACTGAGAAGAGCCTGGCTCCATCCTCCTGACACTCACCCTTTACAGATTTATAAACATTAATGAGGTCACTTACTATTTTGCAAAAAACAATCTCAGCAAATGGATGAAGAAAACCACTGAAGGAAAAATCAAAAAGTTGTGATACAATCCCAGAATGGTCCAGGTTGGAAGGGACCTTTCTGATCGAGTCCAACCAGCACCCTAACACTGACAAAAACCCCACCAATAACCCGTGTCCCTCAGCACCACTGATGGTACCAGCGTTCACCCAGGGAGAGAAGAACCACCCCTTCATGTCTTCCCCGGGCTGGGCAGTGACCCTGGGTGCCTGTTCCTCAGCTCTTTTCCCCTGCAGCCCCTGGGTTTTCCCGGGACACACCTGCACTGTGGTGCTGGGCACACCCAGAAACACTGCCATCACCTGGGGATCTTTCAGCACCTCCACAGCCAAAATGGCACCTTTCGGGACACAAAGGGTGACGAGGGACCTAAACTTCGGGTTTCTAACTCTGCTTAGGTGTCTGACCTGAAACACCTCACTGGGTTAGGCTGGTACCAGCATCTCACCGAGATTTCTTGCGCAGCAGCAGCACTCCACGCTCCCGCAGAACACGCTCACGCTGGACTCACACCTACAGTTGGGAACACTCCCTTTATTTCTGCTTTCCAGCAACAAGGCGGGCATTGCCACACCTGGATTTCTGTTTCACGGGAAGTTTAACAACAGGAACAAGCAGAGCGTTGCAGGGGACTAGTTGTAGGTCATGTAGCGGGGGGTGGCGCTGAACTTTGCATAGGATTTGATGACTTTGTTGACTGCTTCCAAGAAGTCTTTCTCGGTTGCGATTTTCCGACGTGCCCGGATAGCGAACATGCCGGCCTCCGTGCAGACACTGCGGATCTCGGCCCCTTGGAAGGACAGGGAAGAACCGATTCAGCACTCCCCACCAGCGGGGACCAAGCACGTACAAAACCCCTTAAGAGGAGAGGAGAACGCGCTTACCTGTGCTATTAGGACACAGCCGGGCCAGCAGCTCAAATCTTATGTCTCGTTCAACGCTCATGGAACGAGCGTGGATCTTGAATATGTGGGTTCTCCCCTGAAAAAGGAGTGGAGGACAGGAGTGTTGATGCTGTGAAACGGTGGTGGCTCTGACCTGCAGCTCTCCGCAGCCATGGCAGGGGCAGGCAGAAACCACAGCTTTTATCAGCTGCCCAGCTATAGTTTCCTCTCTCTGGTCACATGTGTTTAAGTGTCTGCGATACTGATTTAGGAAATATTTTAGAAGAGCTTTAATGGTAGAAGTACCTCAGGAAATCTCTCTCAAAAGAGTCAAACAGAACACATTCTAATTTAAGAGCTAAATCACAGAGCTGGTTACAGGCTTCATTCTCTCCTGAGTCAGAAGGATACAGTGAATGTTTACCATGGCTTCTTGGCCAGGGATGGAATCTGTGCAGCGTGGGAAAAGCTTTTTGGCACATCTTTAATCCCCTCAAATTCCCACACAGTCTCACAGAAGTTAAAAGTGCTGCTTTTGTTAATTCTCGTTAACTGCTTCCCCAGCTGCAGAAAGGCTCTGCAATCAGAATGCACTAAGCAGGCTCACCTCAAGGTCTGGCAAGCTGAACTCTATCTTCCGATCCAACCTGCCGGGTCTCATCAGGGCTGGATCCAGAGTATCGGGCCTGTTGGTAGCCATCAGCACTTTGATGTTGCCTCGAGGGTCAAAACCATCCAGCTGGTTGATGAGCTCCAGCATCGTGCGTTGCACTTCATTGTCACCCCCAGCCCCGTCATCGAAACGAGCTCCTGGGGAGAGGAGACACACAGCCGGTTCACAGAGTAAGAGAAGGCCCCTCAGAGCAGTGAGGAACTGCTACACAGAGGCCACCCAGAAAAAACATTTTAAATTACATCCCAGTATTTGTGACAAGTTTAAAAAAAGATGTGAGGGGCTTATTTGAAGATGACACATTTGAAAGAACAGAGTGAGTGGCGTTACCTGTCAGCTGCAGCAGGCACCGTATCCTCATTCTTAGCGTGAAAGGGCCCATCTCCCTGCCTACCAGCCACCCACCCTGACTACACTTATAAATAGCCTTTGGCTGGCTGGCTCATTTGCCTCCCCTAACCAAAATCCTTCTCCACCTTGTCTGTGTAAAAATTGTTCTACATTCAAAGGACCTAAGTAATTCTTCTGGGGGAGAAAGCAGTGAAAAAGATGTAGTACACGGAAGCCCAGAAGCTGACGGGGGGTTAAGTTAACAGCAGTTTCTGCAAAGACAATACACAGATTCTTCTCTGAAGCTGAAATGATCTGAGTGTTCCAAACGTGCAAAAATCAATTCTCTCCTGGGCTCAGTATGTGCAAAGTATCATCTAACCCACCTCTTGATCACTTCCCGGACGTGGGACACGCCGGTAGTAATCTCACCGAAGGGGTATTTGCAAGCACTTGAGGTAGAGAATTACAACCCAAGAAGAAAACCTGCCAGTGCTTGCCAAGATTTGCACCCCACGTACTACAAACATACCTCCAATGGCATCAATCTCATCGAAGAATATAAGACAAGCTTTTTTAGTTCTGGCCATTTCAAAGAGTTCACGAACCATTCGAGCCCCCTGAAAGCAAAAATGAGGATTTTGTTACAGATTCAGGGCCTGTTAAAGGAAAACCGAAAAATGAAAGTTTTCACATTTCCAAACACTTCTGAGTTTCCAGGGACAAAACTCTTATTTGCACACCTATGTCTAACAGAGTATTCATAAACCTTACAGCAAGCTATAGAGGAGAAATGATGACTCTCAAATTCAGGACAGATGAAGTCATTTACCTCAGGGCCACATGAAAAATGAGTGGCAGAGTTGGGAGCAGAATCCTGATCCTGGAGTCCCTCCCACCCTGCAGATTAAACTCTGCACTGCAAAATCCATCTCACTGATGACAGCAAACTTCAGGTCATCTACCAATCACCTGCTCTGCAGTGACCTGTGCGACAGTTCCCTCCCCTCCTGTCTCTCCAGCGTATGAGCATGTTCATCCGTCACACACCACACCCGTGCCTGATCCCCTCAACTGGGAGCCTGCAGGTCACTCCCAGCAGATCCAGCATTTGCTCTTACCTCTCCCACGTACTTCTGCACCAGCTCAGATCCGATGACCCTGATGAAGCAGGCATCGGTCCTGTTAGCGACAGCTCGGGCACAGAGCGTTTTGCCCGTACCCGGTGGCCCGAACAACAGCACCCCCTTGGGAGGCTCAATGCCAAGGTTAACGAATCTTTCGGGCTGTGAGGGTGGAAACGGAAGGCGTGGTTATGGGCGAGGTAAGGGTTACGTGCATCAAAGAGTAGAGGCAAATTAAGGATATCATCAACAAGGAGCAATGTACACCAGGCGAGGCTGGGTTTCAGTTGTTAGAACTAGACCTCCTTCCACTTGGGTGGTCACACTCGGCTACATTATCTTCTCTTGCTTTTTCAAACACAAACCACCACAGTACTTTCAAAAGAATACAAGTTTCCATCTGGAGGTTACTTACATGAAGCAAAGGGGTTTCAACCACCTCTCTCAGCTTCTCAATCTGCTCCTTACAACCACCAACATCGCTGTAAGTGACATCTGGTTTTTCTTCTACCTGCACGACAACAAGGCGAGTGAGCGGCCAACAGCCTGGTGCTGTGTCTCCCTCTAGGCTTTTGAGAGCCTACAACAAAAGCCAGCCAAAGTACCCAAAATTACAAGAGAGAGCAACATCATAGGAAGTAAAAGCAGTGCTCACTTGCATCATGGTGACCGTGGGATCAATCTTAGGAGGCAAAGGGATATGGATTTGATACTTGTTTCTGTCCACCCTGGTGAGAAAGCATAAAGACTATTATTTTAACACTGGTTAATTAAACTGTCACATAGAAACACCCCTGTAAATTAGAACCTAAATTCTTAAAACTGTTCTTTTCTCTGGCATCAAGACAGCCCAGCCCTTAAAGCTGATAGTCAGATGGGCTAGAAATTGGAATTCCTTCTGCAGAGGAGTTTGAGGTTTCCAAAAATATTAATTCTGAAGCATTTTGAAAAATAAAGGTCAGAATATCCCACAGAGCAAACTGGCCAAATACTGACTCTAAAAGTAACAGGCTTCACCTCCTCAGAGAACAGTTCCTGTAGCCACCCTGTGTGTAGCTGTGCAGAGTGCCAAAGGGAAAGCAGCCTACACAGGCTCCTGGAAAGCTGCGATATTGAGACCAAAACTGAGAGGTTTCAGTCCATGATGCACAGTTCTCATCAAAACGACATCAAAATCAAAAGATTCCAGCACAGCATACAGGTGAGTTACTGTCTTCCAACTGAAAAACCTTATTGTTATCATTTCAAGCACTGCAAAAATATGAAAGGATAGTTGTTGACCTGTCAAACTAATGGATCAGATGAGAAAGCTTCAGTCTCCAATAAAACTCGTAAGAACACAAAGATTTTGCTTACCCAACTCTCATCCCTTCCTCTATGTCAGTAGGTGCCACCTGGTCACTGAGATCCACCACAAATTTGGCAAACTGCTTGACATTGATAATGTACTTGGGATCTTCGGAGTCTGCATTGATTATCTTTGTACACCTAATAGAGAGCACGCAATTAACACCAGCAGGCAGACAGGCAAACTGGCTTGCTGTTTGTGTAAGCATCAGGATGAAAGAGTCGTATCCTCCAAACACACCAAAACAGCTCCTGTACTTGTGCTTCTATTATTATAGCATCATACAATAATTACAGGAATAACTATGGGTATGAAGTACACAATACATCTCCAAGCATAACACTGTTCTTTACAGGCACAATGGTAAAAAGCACTGTCAATATACACAATACACAAACCTTATGTTTTTTTTAAGGTCTACAAATAAGCGATAAATGACATTTTTAACACCATATGCAGCTCCCCTGCAAAGGGGAAGAGTGCACCCACCGTGCAACTTGCAATGGCTGCTCACTTTGGAGAGTTTGCTTATCTGCAGCCAGATCCCAAAGGGCGGGAGGAGCCAGCCCGGTGTCGGATTCCTTGATCCCTAGGTACAACAGAAACAGGATGAGAAGGCAGCTAATGGGTGCTTCAGCCACCCTTCACACATCCAGTAGCCTTAGACATAAGCCTGCAGGAAGCTTTCTGAGATATCCAAAACACACACACATCTTGGATGGACTTCTAAAAAATAAGCTTCCTAAAGAAATGAGGCCTATGTGACTGTGCCAGCTAAGCATGGGAACAGCAGTCCAGCCATCCTCCTATACAATTTTGCAAGGTGGGGATGATTACAACCAAGCTTGACAGAGATAAATGTATTTCAAAAGTTTCAGAAAGCTATCATCAAGGGAAAGCTTTAGTGCAAGATTTCAGAAGCTAAGGAATTCACACAGATGAAAAATCTAATACTATTCTATTCTAAAAAATAATACTAATAAATCTTCCAAAACAAAGATTGTCCTGATTTTGAGGTAAAACATAACCAATTTTTCATCCAGTAATTTTGCTTTTTTAGCTGGGTCTTTTCTAACTAACTAAAGTCTGAAATAAACAGCGTATTGTTTAGAAACTGTTCTCTCTCACAGTGATAAGACCTGATTATCCCCAGGGATGGTGCAGAGAGGCCCTTGCTTACACTTATTGCTAGAACAACCAAGGGCAGGGAATTTTGTTCTTTGCCCTGTTGGAGAGTCAGAAGCAGAAAAGTGTAGAGGGGTCACATCTGTAGGGAGGAGCAGACAGGACAGGTGACCCAAAACTGACCAACTGGGGTATTCCATCCCATCTCCCGTGCTCAGTATAAAAGCTGAGGGATCAAAGGGTCAACTCTCTTTCTTCGATGGAAGATGTCTAAGAAGGACCCTGTCTGTTCGTCTGCCTCTGATCCCGATCTGAGCATTCCTGACTCCACATCTGGAATCCAGCTCCTATCCATCACCAAGTCCAGTCTGGCACTTCTCCTGATGCCTGCTGGTGACATGACTGTCATCCTGGGAGCTTCATACAGTTTTGTATATATTGTGTCTATTTCATTATTTTCTTCCTTGGTTTTTGTTTATTTTAATTTTAGTATTAATACTTCATTAAAGTAGATTAGTTAATTCTAAATTCATAAATCTCCTTATCCTCTTCCTCTCCCTTTCTTTTTGAGGGGAGGAAGGGCCATCTGTCAGTCTGGTTTGGGTAATTTTGGCTGAAACCACGACAGATTTACTGGTGGCCAACATGGGGCTTGACTGTGGTACAAGTAGAGCTCTGCCAGATTGTCTGAATAGTCTGAATTCCTGCTTGTGTAGAGAGTAAAACAGACAGCTCCCGCCATGCCATGAGCTAATACTATACTATACTCTACTGTACATCTCATACTATTCTATTCTACTCTTAAGATAAAAAAACTAACAAGTCTTCCAAAACATGGATACAGAAAGTTCCACCTCCATGATGAATTTGAAAGAATCAAGGATTTTACTGGACAACAGAAATTGTGGTCTTCCTGGAAGAACTGAGAGCCACTGGAGATTAGCAACAGGGCAACGAACAGAGATTAGTGAAACAAACAAAAATTAGGGAATAGATTCATTCTTCTTGTAACTGCCATAACTGATCTGTGGTTTTCAAACCAGCTGATTTTAAATGCTAACTGGCCTGATACACATTTCTCTGCTATAGAAGGACTGGTACCATGACCATTGGGGTTCTGCAGTCCACGGAAGTTCGCTCATTATTCAAACACAGCTTGACACAAATCACAACACATTATCTAGTGACAGAAAGGGGCATTTGTCTCATGCTACCATAGTACCAAAAAAATTACAATTTCAAATTCAAATGTGTTAAACTACAAAAATTACAGACATATATATAGGTTAGCCCTGCCCAGTCAAAAAGACCATCACCTTCAAAGCAAACATCTCAAGTTACCAAATAAAGAAATGTATCCTTTTAAGAAAAGTAAGAATAATAAACCAATGCAGAAGTTGTTTAAAATTTGCTTCTTAAAGCACTCGTTTTGGTCCATGAGTCTCTTGATTGAAAGTTATCACAAGAAAGAAAGATACCAGTGAGCTCATTTATTTTCTTAAGCAGCTGCTGAATATCATCTTCTACTTGTTTGATCTGCCTTGAGTACGTGCTCTGGCCCTGGAAAAGAAATGTCATGCAGATTTTGTAACTCAAATTACTTTGTTTAGGAAACATTGCCAATAGCTGCTGGCTGTTAAGACGTTCAATAGACTGTCTTGGTATAACAGCCAACTATTGATCACAGCCAAAAAAGACAGTATCACGTTCCAGTAACAGTATTTCTGTTTGCAAAAGTAGAGTGCAGCCACACACACAACTGACCAATGGCACAAGTGGAAATTTTTCACATCTCTACATTACAAGGATTTGTTTTTCCTTTTAAACCTGTTCAGCCTTAGTTTTTTAAACTATTTTTGTAATGTTTAAAGAAGACTTAATAAAAATGACATATAGACAGAATTGCATATGCATTATCTGAAAATCATCTATATGATTGCTTTAACCACCTTCCCAACCCTTTCATGATCCAGAGAAGACAGCAGAAAGATCATGTCCCGTGATCTTTCATGAAATCAGAAGTTAGATTCTTGCCTGTAACCAAAAAGTTTTACCATCTTGCCCTGATTTGGGCAGATCTGGATTTGGATCTCCTTCAGAAGATCTCCTTTGTATCAACTTAGCAACCAAAAGGAAGCCATATTTCAGAGCTTCGTAAAGGAGTCTCAGCATCAACCAAGTTAATGATTCTGGCCAACATCTCCAAATCCAGACGTACACTAAGCTGCGAGAGCTCTTTCACAGACCCACTGTACTTTCTGATAGAGAGGGGAGATTTGCATTTTAAGCCTTGTCGTTCATGGAACACACCTCCTGGGGTGACGTTCTCTTTCACAAATTCCATGTATCCCTCACCAATAGTTTTTTAACATGACGGCTAAAAGCAAGTACATTTGATGGGAGAAGCAATCTTAAAGATATTGCTCTTTATGAAGCAAGAAAACTGATTGCAAAAGAGCCCCTGTAAAGCCCTAGCTGTTAGACCCCTATGACAGTCAGCTACAAGACACAAAGCAAAAATAGAAAAAAACTTCACTAGTTCCAAGCCAACAAACCCACCAGAGGTTTTTTTGGAGTTGCAGGTTGGGTTTGGGCATTCTTACTGGAAGGGGAAAGGGAGAAGCGATTTTGGCAGGAAAGACAAGCAGTAAGAGAAGCAGATTTACTAACCACTCACTAAATACACATCCCCTCCACTCTTGCATGCCATTCCTAACAGAACTTTCTTTTTATCTTTAACAATCCTGTAAGTGTACATTACTTACGTAAGTTTTCAGCAAGGCAATATCT
Source organism: Jacana jacana (assembly GCA_013400555.1). Taxonomy (NCBI): domain Eukaryota; kingdom Metazoa; phylum Chordata; class Aves; order Charadriiformes; family Jacanidae; genus Jacana; species Jacana jacana. The sequence continues at coordinate 401,799 of VZTM01014702.1, forward strand.
CCTTCATCCAGAGCTGAAACAAGACAGGAAAGACTTAGTTCCCAATTTTAAAAACAAAACCAGCAGTATCAGTTCTGCTTCTAAAAGATAAAACCATGTATTTTTAAGGGATTCCTTTGAGCTTCTACTTTTTCACTAAACCAAAGTGGAACAAAAAAGTATCAGACGTTCAAGAAAAACACAACAGGGTCTCCAGTTACTCTCTTCAGTACAAAAATCTGTACCACCCAGAGCTCACAACAACCTACTTAAACCTTGCCTGCCTCAGAGTAGCTTACCTACCTAAGACTGTACAGAGAAGGAACTGATGATATCAAAATTTGATCTTTTCATAGAAACTATTTGTTTCTTTAAGAAAACATCAACGAAAAACTGTCACTGCTTTCCCCCCGTGATGTCTCTCTTCCAACTGCCCAGAGCAGGGAACAGGAACCAACTCTAAACTGGTGTCACTAACAAAAAAACAACTGTAAACTACTAAAGCAGCCTGGAATCAATAACTTACACAAAGATGAGTTTAGTATTGTAAAAAACCAAACATGGGAATGGTCACACTAGACAAGATAAGCAGTCTGGTCCGATACCCCTTCCCCAACAGGAAAGTCTAAGAACATGGCACCCACTGGTGGGTCTCATACTGTTATTAACAGCCCCTTAAAAAGTCTTCTTTATGTCAATATTTTTGCCAATTGTTTGGATCCCTGTAAACTTTCAGCAGAATACGCAGGAAGGAATCCCCCAGTTTAAACCAGCATTTAGTTGACATAAACTTGGATCTAAAAAATGCACGTAGGCCTCAGAATTCCCGCAGCATCGGCTGTTAAATGCTGAAGCTTTCGTACAGAGTCCACAGGATTGCTCCAGTGAACTCTCCTCATGAAGTATCACTGTCACTCCCCGTTTACTTCCCTACCACTTGGCATTTCACAGACCGAATGACTGCCTTTACCTTAAGCTTCCAATCTTTTCCCACTCCACTATGTCTTTCTTTATGGCAGAGGGAGCCCAAACCACACGGTATGGAAGGTCTGGGCACAGCGTGTATTATTATGCAGTATTTTGAGAGGAATTTTTTGTGCTGATCTTTCCTGGTTCTTTGTACTAACCCACTTATTTTTGTGGGCACCGTTACAATTCAGAGACCTGTTTTGAGCAGGAACAGTTGGAAGCCCATCACTGATTACACATAGCACTGCTTTTGCTTCCAGATGCATTACTTAGTATTTACAAACACAAAAGGCAAATGGAATTCAACCACCAGAAGCAGCAGCGATTTTCACTCTATCACCAGAAAAAATTGCCACCTCCCTCTCTCCTGCTCCCACTGAATGACTCGGGAGAGAGGGAGCACACAGGGTTTGTGAGCTGCCCCCGCAGAATAAGGACTTACCCCGTGTAATTAGGCGGCGCGGACCTGGGCCGCAGGCGGCCAGCGGCTCCCCCCGGCAGGGCGATGGCGAACACCCCTCCCTCGGTATTCCCTATGGACTACCCCCAGTCCCTCACCGCGCTGCCCAGCACTCCCGGGCAGGCCGCGGACATGATTTTCCTCAGTTTTCCCTCAGAAACCTCAAAAAACCCCACTAGTCGGATGTTTACTGCTAAACACTCCCGCCCCACACACCGCGCCCCCCTCGGGGGGGTCAGGGCCCAGCCCGGGCTCCGGGCCGGGGAGGCCGCCGATCCCAGCGCCAGAAAACGCGTTTAAGGGATTTTTTTTTTTTTAAGTTGGGGTTTTTCTTAATTCCAGCCGCGCTCCTTCAACCCCCGCCGCTCCCGGCACCGAAATGGCTGCGGGCAGCGCCACCCCCGCCCCGGCAACGGGTACCCGGCCATGGCCGAGGCGCCGCNGAACGCGGAGATCCCGACTCAGGGCGGAGGTGGAGGCGGGGTGCGGGGGTGCTGCCGGTTCCACCGCCCGGTGCCGCGGTAACGGCTGATAGGCCCGAGGAAGCGGCCGCCTCTCACCGCGGATGGGTTTATCCTCCTTCTCCTCCTCCTTGGTCTTCCTCTGGTCGGCGCCCAGGTAGTCCGGCATCCTGGCGGCCCCGTCCTGCCGCCAGCCCTGCCCCGGATGCGTTACGCAGCACCGCCGGGGCTTCCGGACGGGCCGCGCCGGGCCGGGCGGACACCAAAGGAGGGTGCACCGGCCCCTGCGCGCCT
>VZTM01014702.1:404086-447423 GCA_013400555.1 Jacana jacana
GGCCCGGCCGCCGCGCTGCAGACCGTGCCGAGCCGCGGGGGCGGTGCGTCGTGAGAGGGAAGGGGGGCCGGGAGCCGCCGGCGCGGTGGGGAGCAGGGCTTCTCCCGGTGTGTGTGTGGCGGGGGGGGGATTCAGGAGAACAGTAACTTCCCGGTACCCGCTGAGGCGTTAGAGTTAAAAAATGGTCTGTTTCCGAAGAACTTTCCCTCAGTTTTACTCCATTGCCGCCCTCCAGGCGCCTCGCCCCCGCCCCGCTGCTCGGTGCCGGCCGGTGCGTGAGCAACAAGTGCGGGGCGGCGGCAGGATCCCTCCAGGTTTAATGCTTGTGCCGCAGCCAGCTCCCCCGTTAGCGGGGCAGGGAAGGTGCTGGGTACCGGTTCACACGTGCCTGCCCTCAGCTCGAAACCGGCTTTCGGGGCCCGAGAGCGCGGTGAAGTTTGGAAGGTACCGCCTGGGAAACTCTGCCCTGGTTCCTGCAAGCTTTAACGCAGCCGCCTGTTGCCAGAGCAAACCAGAACATTGGCCAGCCTGTGGCCTCCCGCGATGCAGTACTTTGATGAGGTTTAATTAAAAAGAAACAAAAAAGTAAACCCCAGAAGGTGAAGTTGCTTTTATGTTTTTGCTTATAGCATCAGTACTCTGTCAAGTGGAACCCGTGGGAAGATGGTTTGAAGCATTTATTAAGAGGAGAAACATAAATGTTTCTGCCTCTTTCCAGGAGCTAGAAGATGAGAAGGAGCTTTCAGAAGAATCAGGGGATGAAGAATTGCAGCTCGAAGAATTTCCTATGTTAAAAACCCTTGATCCAAAGGACTGGAAGGTATTCAGCTGGTACACATTTTGACTGGAAATTTCCTGTCAAAATTATCTGCTGTTTTCAGCTGCAGAAGATCCCTTCCCTCCTCCCTTCCTACTCCCATCAGAATTTTTGTGTCTCTTAGCATTACAGTTGCCTTTATATTTTCCACATGTTGATGAAGGCAAACTCAGCTGTACATCAGGATAACATCTTAGTCTTGAGCTGTTGCTTTTTGTTTTACTGCCTATAAGCAGGAAAAGTATCTCTTCTCGCTGTTACCACCTCCCTTATTCTGGAGTTGCACTTTAATATTAAAGACAGCAATTCAATTTTCCAATAATTGAAACTCCAAGGACTCAGTGCTTTAATCCAATTTAGATTAAGCTCCTTGAATTTCTGTAACAGTATCTTACTTTATTGATATTTGGTTATTCAATAATTATGACCTTTACGACAATTGATTCTATAGCCTTTATCTAATATTTATTGAGAGGGAAGAATTCTGCCTCTTGCTTTTAATCTATTAAAAGATTACTTAGGGAGATCACTTAGGGAGAGAGAGCTGTTAGGGAGAACTATTAGGGGGAGAACTGTTTTTCTGTATGTGTTGTGGCTTTTTAGGTTGCATTTATTGGTGTTAATTAAGGTTCTTTTTTTTTCCCCCTCAGAATCAAGACCATTATGCAGTTCTTGGGCTGGGAAATATACGATACAGGGCTACTCAGAAACAAATCAAAGCAGCTCGTAAGTACCTTTCCTTCATAAGCATAGGTTTGGGTTTGTTTTTTTTTGCAGATGTTTTCCACAGCTGTTTTCCACCTGAAAATACCAGCAGGTCATGAACAAGCTTCTTACTGTTTTACAGGCCTAAAAATGCCCACTTTTTGAATTGTGCCATCTAAATTTGCATCACAGCTCCAAAACCCACAGGCCTAAAGCTGGGCACTTCAAAAATTTCACTGAGTTCACACCTCACCTTTCGTGCCTGTGATTTTTTTATTTTATATTTTTTTTGTCAACAGCCTTGAGACCCTAACTGTACGTTTCTGCATTTTTGAGTCTGCAGCCGTGCTCAGTGAAAGGCATGGCCTGTGTGTTTCAATAGGCTGGTACCTTGAAGCCCCCTTACAATGGGTAGCTGCCACATTAACGGTAGGGAAGTTTTAAGAAGTTCCCTGCTGTTTTCCTTTCGCTTGGGCTGAGCTGTACACAGCAGTAACACAGCAGTAGCTCTAGAATTTTCAGGTGTTCAAATAACTTAGGGGACTGAGAGGCTCCTTTTTTCTCTTTGGTCATTTTACCATGTGAAAACTGTAGAATTCCTGTGGGTGGGTCTGTGGGATATACCGAGCTGTTAAAAATGTGGTCTTGTGAGGTTAAGTTGCCTTGACATCCCGGGTTAATAAACAGTAGAACTTGGAAGTGCCAGTGCGCTGCTTGATCGTGTCACAGACCCATGCCTTAAGTCGGGACACGGGTTCAGAAGTGCACACAGGTGGGGGGGTATTTTATGGTACTTGCATATGAAGGAACAACATGTTGAGCTTCAGAACTCTTTTTCCTAGTAAGCAATGTGACCAAGAGTTGACTTAGCAAGAAGGATACAAGTATTTAGTGTGGGAAGATGTAAAAGTACTCTGAAGATTGTTCAATAGCTTTTATGAAATAAGCTGATGGTTTTATGAGTTGATCTTGCAAACGACTGCCTGTATAACTGTACTGCTGTGAGGCAGAATCCCTGTCCCCAGTGAAACCGCAGATACTCCCAAAGTAAAATGAGTGGAAATTAGCAAATTACCAATTTGCACAGGAAATTATGTTGCCTCAGGTATGTGGTGATTGGCAGTGCCACCGTGGAGCATGTGCTCCAGTACAGAATAGAGTTACACCTATTGTGATGATAATTAGTGGTCTCACTGGTCTCACTAATCTTGTCATGCAAGAAGTAGGGCATCTCTCTCTTTAGGATCCTAACTGCACTCGATTATTACACGGTGGTATAGAGATTCAAGTCTTCCTCACCAGCATATACTGTGCTTTCCTGTTTTTAACAAGGATTCTGATTTGTTCCTCAAAAGGCAGGTTGCTGTAACTTCTTCCATGGTACCTTCTCTCTGGTATTTTATAGTGAGCCAAGAAAGCACCATTTATGTTGTATGAGAATACAGCTAGACTTTTTGGCAAATAAATCAGATTAAAGCCTGGTTTTACTGTTTAAGCACTAGGCCAACCTTGGTAGCAGCTTTAATAGATACTCTGTGTTACTCATATCTTAGGATGTAAGACCTGTGTAGAGAGAGAACTTGACCACAAAGGCTAGTGTATGTGCCTAGAGTTATCCACGGGTATGTGCAGCAGTCTTCACAGGCTGTAGTTTCCCTGCTAAATTTCATCTGAACTTGAGTAAAGAAATAGAATACAATATTTATTTTATCTGGACTACTTTGCTTGTCATAAGAAATAACACCTAAACTCACATTAATTATTTTCCATTGTTTTTTCAGTATGATTGCACAATCTTGTACAATTAAGGTCCTGAGACTGCATTATGCTATTTAAGGCTAGCTGTACACTTACAGTTAGTGAAGCACTTTGCTATGCATAATACTAGAATAATCAGTACTCCTTCGGCTGACGATGGTGGGATAGTTTCTGAGTTGTGGTTATTTTGTGTCCCAGCAAAGATGAAATCATTTTAATAATAGTGTTAAATCAAAGAAAATTCATTAGCTCATATCTGTTTTCTTCCTGATGTTTTGGGGGGAGGGTTTGGGTTTTTTTTTAATTTCTAAGTCTCTAATGAGGGAAATATCAATTGGAGTTCTCATCTTACTTTGTAGTTTGAGAACTAAACTGATGAGATGAAGCTTCTCTAAACATAATGCATCTATTTGCTAGATAAATCCATGGTTCTGAAACATCATCCAGACAAGCGAAAAGCTGCAGGGGAGCAGATAGGCGAAGGTGATAACGATTATTTTACATGCATCACTAAAGGTAAGCAATTCATCTCTTTTATTAGATACTCTCTCAATCTACCGGAGAAACTGAAGCGTATTTGTAGTGCTTTGTTAGGCTTTTAAAGAGTTATCAGTTACTGAACAGCCAGAGAAGTTCTCTTCCATTGTCGAAACCTGCCTGGATGAATAGAGATCCCATTGATAAAACTTCCCTCCGGGCAGCAGCGGTGCGGGACGCCGGGTCACAAAATGTGAACGCTACAGTGGTGAATGCCAAGATGAACCACTAGGGGTAGCTACGCACCTGGGATAAACGCCTGGGCTATAAAGTAGCTCCCCATAGCCACCAACAGCAGTTGGAAAATGTGAATTCTAGTGCTCTTCCTCTGCCAACAGAGCATCTGTGGATTTGGTGTAGGGTATCTGTTCCCTCGGCTGCTCTTTTCCGCCCACAGTTGAGCGAGTGAACTCAAGTGAATAATATTTCCTTTCTTGCCTGTGATAACCTAGAACACCTGCTGGATGATTGCAAAACAATAGGGAGTCTTCTAGGTATATGGCTTATGCCTCTAGAAATACTCTGGAGTTTGCCTTTTCTGTTTATTTTAAACAATTCTTTCTTTTACTCAGTAAGATTGGGGAAAAATCTGGGAATTGACGTGTTCTAAACTTTCTTCTTCTGGGCATATTCTTACAATACTGGCTAAAACGTTAGATGGGATTTTAGACGTGCTAATGATGTTTTCAGCCTCCCTGAGAGTTGTCAAAAGGAAAAATGTTGCCAAAGAATTTTTTTTTCCCCATCATTGCAGTCGTTTCAGAAACTGGCAGATATTTATAGTAAGAACAATCTGCACCTGAACTCAGGAATGTGCCCTGTGTCATAAATGCAAAGAGCAAAATATGTTTCCCCTTAACTGCTTACAGTCTAAGGATAAAGAGAAAGGAAAGCACAAAGGGGCATGGAGGAGGAGTGATGCTTCCAGGCAGCACCTGCAGGAAGGAAATGCAGTGGTAGGGAAGGGGGATCTGGAGTAGAGGCAAGTGATAATGGAATTGGAGAGCAGAAACTTGGAAGGGCAGGAGCGTGCTTAGTTGGGATTCAGGGCTGGGCCGGACAAAGGAATGAGTGGGAGATGCAGTGCTGGGGGAACCAGGTCTGCGGGAGCAGAATTGGAGATCTGTGTGGGAGGGACATCTCTGAGGTGGAAGAGGAACCAATAGATATGCACAGACCTTCTTGCATCAGGAAAACGGTATGAGGGTTACTGAGGCTCCTGGCTTGCAATGTAGAGAATAATTGGGGTCACGTAGAGTACTGGCAGAGGGAAGTCCCTTCCCAGAGGGGAAGACTGGCAGAGAGCAGCTTACTGGTGGGCTGTTGCATTCCTTCTTCTCTCCATTAACATGTGCAGTGAGATCAGTTTACAGAACCACAGAACACCAAGGTCTCCCGCTTATCACCTTCTAGATCTGACCTTCACCGTGCAGTGTTCTCTGCCCAGGGACACTGTCAAGAAGCCCATGAATGATCACAACACAAATTTGATTCCTTCGACTTTTCACTCTTAGTAAAAAATAACGGGTATTGAAGAAATCACAAAGTAATCCCATGCTTTCTTGAGAAAAACCAAAAGTTTACTGAAGCTACAGTGTGTGTTATTTCCAGGTTAAAAGATTCAGTGATGTGATGCTCCCCAGCTGCAGGAGTGTAAGAAAAGGAAAAGCGGGGGCTTGTGCATGTTTTGGCTAGTAGCTCTGTGGTGGTTCATGTTCCTTCCAAGTCTGAGTACAACTTCATTGTGAGCTGCAAAAATCCTAATGAGTGGCTCCTGATCTTGCCAGTTCTGACATCAGATTAAGTCAGGCACTGCTTTTCCTCCGTGCCTGTCTTAGTAGACTGTTTCATCAATTTATCTGCAAGGATCTAGTGTAGGATTAAAGCCTGAAAAGGTAATGCCCAAACTCCCAGTGCCTGAACTAAATTTACTGCTATAAAATTATTTTAAATATAATCTGATTTGTTACATCTAAATAGCTAAACATGTTGTTTTTCATAGACATTGTCCTCCTACTTGGTTTAACAGAATTTGACAGCAGTGTTATTTGTCACTAGAATAATTTAAATGTCAAGCCGTACAGAATGATAGATCAAACGCAGGCGTGACAGCATCCCTTTTAAATCTTTAGAACCTTTTCTGTAACATTCCCACCTTGGGGGGAAGCCTCACTGTAGCCTCATGTTTAATGCCTGGTACCTTTTTTTCAGCTTATGAAATATTATCTGACCCTGTGAAACGGCGAGCGTTCAACAGCATAGATCCTACTTTTGATAATTCTGTACCTTCCAAAAGTGAAGCAAAAGAGAACTTCTTTGAAGTCTTTTCACCAGTTTTTGAAAGAAATGCCAGGTAAGCTATGTCAGGCTGCCTTTGCTGTCACTGGAGAGTCAACATTTACATAAACTACCACAGAGCTGAGTTACTCACAGAGCAACTTCTGTCCGCTTTCCGTGAGCTTCTGTACCAGGAGAATGTGTGTGGAGAACAAGTATCTACAAAGATAGCTTTTGTTCCATCAGGTCTCCTTGTAGGCACACCAGACTCGGGCAGGAGCCTCTGATTTGGTATTTTGATTCCACACTTCACACGTGCCATGTTTTCAAGTGAGATTATACAGTTTATTTCTTTAATATGTGCAATGCTTTTCAGGTGGTCAAATAAGAAAAATGTTCCTAAACTGGGAGACACCAACTCATCATTTGAAGAGGTAGATGCATTCTATTCATTTTGGTAAGTTAGCTGGTACCTCAGTTTCTATTCAAGACGTGATATAAAGGAATTGTAGACCCTTTTGTACTCTTACCTGGTAACGTCACAAAATTACCCCATTGCTGTTTGGTGCCTTCCATAACTGAGCTGGCCTTCTCCGAGCTCAGACATCCACATTGTAAACCCACAATTGCAGCAGGAGCTTCTGGCGGTTCTCTGACCATAATGGCCTTGAACCTGGCTTGACCCACAGCCAAGAAGCGGGGTTCATCTCACCTAACTGGTTTTCAGTCAAGGCGTCTACTAGGTATTTCAGCTCCCGTAGCTAAGGGAGGTCTGTCTAGCCCCATAGAGCCAGCTAGAGTGTATGGCTTGGCTCACCTGCTCAATACAGATCCTCATGTAAAGACTAAAGTAATTTCTCCCTGAACCCTACAGGCTGCGCTGTGTCTCCACTGCCTGCAGTGGGAGCTTAGACTATTGCGCTGGAGTCATTGAGACTCAGGGAGGCTGATTCCATCCCAAAATACGCTCTAGTTTGTGCTGTACTCTCTGCTGTACTCTCACAGCACAGACAGATGTAAATCCTCACTTTCAAAAGCATCTTTGGTGCTCAATGGAGTTAAATCCAGCTGGCGGCCGGTCACAAGTGGTGTTCCTCAGGGCTCAGTATTGGGGCCTTTCCTTTTTAATATTTTCATTGATGATATAGATAAGGACATAGAAAACACTATTAGTAAGTTCGCAGATGACACTAAGTTGGGTGGGAGTGTTGATCTGCTTGAGGACAGGGAATCTCTACAGAGGGACTTGGATAGACTGGATAGATGGGCCAATGTTAATGGCATGGCCTTCAACGAGGCCAAGTGCCGGGTCCTGCACTTGGGCCACAACAACCCCATGCATCGCTACAGGCTTGGGGCAGTGTGGCTGGAGAGCTGCCTGGCAGAAAAGGACCTGGGGGTGCTGGTCGACAGGAGGCTGAACATGAGCCAGCAGTGTGCCCAGGTGGCCAAGAAGGCCAATGGCATCCTGGCTTGCATAAAGAATAGTGTGACCAGCAGAAGTAGGGAGGTGATTGTCCCCCTGTACTCAGCACTGGTTAGGCCACACCTTGAGTATTGTGTCCAGTTCTGGGCACCTCAGCACAAGAGAGATATCGAGGTGCTGGAGCGAGTACAGAGGAGGGCAACAAAGCTGGTGAGAGGCCTGGAGAACAAGGCTTATGAGGATCGATTGAGGGAGTTGGGGTTGTTTAGTCTGAGGAAGAGGAGGCTGAGGGGAGACCTCATCACTCTCTACAACTGCTTGAAAGGGCATTGTAGAGATATTGGTGCTGGTCTCTTCTCACGGGCAATGAGCGACAGGACAAGAGGGAATGGCTGCAAGCTGCAGCAGGGTAGGGTTAGGCTGGACATTAGGAAAAAATTTTTCACGGAGAGAGTGGTCAGTCAGTGGAATCAGCTGCCCAGGGAGGTGGTGGAGTCACCCTCCCTGACTGTGTTTAAGAGCAGATTAGATGTGGTGTTGAGGGATCTGGTGTAGGGGAGAACTTGTAGAGTAGGGCTGATGGTTGGACTTGATGATCCCAGGGGTCTCTTCCAACCTAAATGATTCTATGATTCTATGATTCTATGATCTTGTGTTTTGACTTCACGTGGGTAGAATCATTGTATGTGCAGTATGATTGTAAATTATGTATTATAAACTGTAAGTAATAGCATAATTGCCTACAAAAAGCTAACAGGAAAAAAAGGTAGATTATTTGTAATAGTTTTGCTGTTTAGGTTTTTGTTTTGTTTTGTTGTTGTTTGTTTTGTTTTGTTTTTTTACTTTAGGTATAATTTTGATTCCTGGAGAGAGTTTTCCTACTTAGATGAAGAGGAAAAAGAAAAAGCAGAATGGTATGTAAGTAAAAGATTTCTGACAGGAGATTTAGAAATTCCTAGAGCAAGGTTTTCCACCTTTCTGTTAGACTGTAAGTCACAGGAAGAAAGATGACTGAACTAGGACTGAATTCCGCTCTGCCAGCTTTGTAGCCACTTACAGACTCAAACTGGACTGACTGCGGGCTTCTCTTTGTCTTTCTTGTGTTATGGAAGTAGCTGTTGCCTGTATCTCAGAGGTGCTTTGAGGTGTTTCTGAGGTGCTTTGAAACATGTTAAGTTCAGACTTGCAGCTCCTTCTAGTCCCAAACACAGGTTGAACCAGGAGCCGAAGGAGTGGATGGGTAAGCGAGCACCGTGTCTCTCCAGCTCATTATTGAACTGTGCTGAGACAAGTGATACTTCCTAGAATTTAGATGGCTTCTAATGTTCTGTTCTGATGGCCTGACGTTAATAAAAATAGTGGGTTTGTTGATGTAGTGATAGTTACTGAATTACTCAGACCATGTTATGATTGGAAAAAATCTATTTTTAACCTTCCTAGAGTCATAAAGACAGAATGTTCAAGTTAGAGCACCAAATCGTTTAGTCTGATGTGCGTTTTACAAGGCACAACCTTTCACTTAGTCATCCTTGTATAACCATAACTTGCATTGTACGAACCTCCTCTTCTGAGTTTGAATGGAAATCAGTTTTGTAGCTAGATGCAGTGATTAGCTTGCTCTGTGGCTATAACCTCTGTTTAGGCTGTAGGTAGGCATTCCTTCCTCTTCTCTTATGCCTTTTCCTGATACTAAATTGTTTTGAGTCTCTCTGGACACAATGTTCTCTCTCCTGCGCAGGTTCTGTGAAGGCACTCTCACCAATTCCACCCCACTTGTATTTCTGATCAATTATACAGATTAATCTCTAGGCTTTTCAGTGGAGGAAGGCTCTTGAATTATTTGTGTAGCTCTTTTTTGTGCATATTCCTGTCGTTAGTGTCCGTTGCTAAAAATGTTTAGACAGATGCTACAGGGTATGCTGCACTTCAGAGAGAAACATGTTGTGGCTTCTCTTCAGCTGGTCGTGGCTCTTGTGATCCCTGTGATGTTGCTCCTGTTTTGAGCCCATTTGCAGCAGTCTCCTATTCTGTTACAGGGATTGCTTTATTTGTTCTCAGGTATATTGTTGTGTATTTGGCTGTGTGGATGATTAGAGAGACCCCACTAAAACTTTGCCTCTTTCTTGACATCTGAAAATCAAATTTCAGATTATTTAGTCAATTTTTAATCTATCTAACCCAAGCTGTATTTTACTGGAATAGATCTGGCATGCTTTTACTGGAGTGTCACTGTACTTCACAGAAAGTACTCTTTCTGTGCACGTGGGCTTTATTTGACCTATATTCTGTAAAACAGAGTTAATTGATGATACTCCTGCCTTTTAGTTAAACTGTATACCAACATCTCAGTTCTTTTGCTTGGGTTTAATGTTGGGTCAGCAAGTGGGCTGCGTTTTGAAGAAAGGTTCATGATCTCATTCCCTGCAGTGACAGATAAGCAGCTTCTTTAGTCAGGTTCGTGTAACTGTGTAAGTGCTTAGCATTTTTAGACATGAGCTTGGGGCCTGGAACTTCATTTTTTGGAAGGATTCAGAGAAGAGAATCTGTGTAGGGAAACTTCTTTTTAAAAGTTGATTGTTGAACTTCTAACAGACTGACACTGTAGGGTATTAGCACTGAACTAACTACGCTTTCCCTTTTAGCCGAGATGAAAGGAGGTGGATTGAAAAGCAAAACAGAGCTGCCAGAGCATTGAGAAAAAAAGAAGAAATGAACAGAATTAGGACACTTGTTGGTGAGCATACAAGCTGCCTTTTGGGTTTTTTAAGAGAGACTTGTTAACTAACAGTGGAAATCTCATGTGTTCCTTTTGTTGGTGATGCATCCTTTCTTCTGCCAGACACCGCGTACAGCTGTGATCCCAGGATAAAGAAATTTAAGGAGGAAGAAAAGGCAAAGAAAGAAGCAGAGAAGAAAGCAAAGGTGGAAGCAAAAAGAAAAGAACAGGAGGCAAAAGAAAAAGTAAGTTAACTACTTTATTTGGGTTGAAAAACCCTTGTTCGTTCCCACCTGATCCACTGCTTCAGCTTCCAGATGTGCCAGAAAGCTGCTGTTAGAATTATACTGGGGTTTAGAGATGTGTTGTCTTTGATCCCTGTGCAACAGGCAGTGCAAGACCAGCCGCCTTTTGAGAACGAGATGGAAACAAGGAGCACAGATCTGAAACAAAAAGCTTGTAAAGCTGAGCTGTATTGTTACACAGGCTTCCTCTGGTGCAGTCATTGCCTTCTGTGCCCTCCTTTCCTGTTTCATTAAACCCGTAACAGCTGCTTGCCTTGTGCCTACGGTCTGTGATGGACGAGCGATGGGAAACGCTTTGACATACAACGTGTTTGATTAATATTAACAGCTCGGAAAGGGTGGCTCTTTCTGAGAACAGTACCAGGAATCAAAGGGAACTGTAAGGTGCTAGTAAGTGACTTAAAACACAATCCTGGAGAGCAACCAGATTTTGTTCATAATCGTGGGTTTTTGTCCAAGCTCATGCTCTTGGCAGAGGCACAGGAAACTTCATGCACTTGTGCATCCTCACTGTGAAGGACGTCAGGATTTATAAACCAGGGCTCCTCAGAGCGAGCATTTGAACTGATGCCAGCTGCCATATCTTTCATCGCCTCCCTCAAAATTCTGGGTAAACCAACCATATCGATGTATTGAAAGCCAGAAACAGCCTATTTTATTGCTGAGTGACCCTATAACAGCGTGACTTTGTTGAGGTTTTTTTCTTTGTTTTCTGCTCTCGATTGCAGCAAAGACAAGCAGAATTGGAAGCAGCACGGTTAGCAAAAGAGAAGGAGGAAGAAGAAGTCAGGCAACAAGCCTTAGTAGCAAAGAAGGAGAAAGAGATACAGAAAAAAGCAATCAAGAAAGAAAGGCAAAAACTGAGAACGACATGCAAGGTATTTCAGTATTATTATAGTGAAATACAGGTTACACCAGTGAAATTCCTGTGTTTGCTTGCACCAGCCCCTGTCATGTGCTTGCTGGCTCTTGTGGCTGGAGATGGGTGTGGAAAGCGGGTTTACCAAAAAGCAAAGTACTAAAGCACATACTTAGCCAGTTTTGAGTGATGAGTAAAGCTGACCAAATAGGTCCAAACACAGCAGTGGCTGAAGAATGCCGTGTGTTCAGCCTTTGTCTGAAGGAACAGGACAAAGTTCAAGAACTCTGTAGAACATGTATTTCTGCTTCCAGAACTGGAATTACTTTTCTGATAATGAGGCAGATTGTGTTAAAATGATGGAGGAGGTGGAAAAGCTTTGTGATCGTCTTGAGCTGGCAAGGTAAGTTTTCCTGCTGCTGATTTCTGCTCCTTTTGATACCCATCTTTCTGCTAGCTATCCGTTGTAACTTAATAATTTATTTTTAGTCTGCAATGCTTGAATGAAGCACTTACATCCACAACAAGGGAAGGAGGAAAGGCGGCTGTAGTAAAACAGGTAATTATGTCAAATCAAAATAACAGAATAATCTGATTTGTGCCATCTACATGACTGAATGGAAGTAAGATACACCATGGCTGCTGTGGAGTCCTGCCTGGTAAACACACACACCCCAGTTTGAGTCCCCAGGCAGACTTGATCTCTGCTCCATTTCACATACTGCAGTTCGTGGCTGCTGCAGTAACCAGGGCCAGGTGAGAAAAAATGTGTGTTTTTAACTGGCAGAGGACACAAACCCTACCACTTGTACAGTATACAGAAACAGTAGGAGTATTTCATTTTGCCCAACAAGGAGTAGCAGTCACCCAGAGGGGAAGGAGGGCAGTTTTACCCTAGTTACACAAGAAAAATCCTAGTCCAGTATGCGTGACCTGGGGCTAGATCCACAAAAGCCTTCCGGTGCTGCAGGCACCGGAAGGGCCAGTGGGTTGGATACTGAAGTATGGGAAAAGCAAGACATCAAGATTTACAAAACCCAACAAGGGTCTGCCTGAAGGTGCCAGGAGGGAAAAGCCACTTGGACTGGTAAGGCTGAACCCACATCCTGCAGAAAAAATAAGGTGCTTTTTCTCAAACGCTCTGGATTGAGAGCTGTGAAGTTTCTTTCCTCACAGGGAGGATGATCTGTCCCCATCCCAAGGCCAAGTTCACTCATCAGACAACCTAAGACTCAAATCCCTTTTGTCCTACAAGGGACTGAATCCAATCTCTCAGTGTCCAGGAGAGTGTTCCATACATGGGACAGTCACCTTCTGCATTAATAAAAATTATCAGATAATTTCCTTTTGCCAGGAAGATTTTATTATGAGATAGACAGAAACCTATTTTAGGCATCCTGCCCACAGGCATAAGTGTGTAGCTTTTTAATTTTGCCAAGACTGGACTGGTTGTCCTCAGCAACACACACGTTAAAGACAGGTCACACCACAGTCTCGGGATGTGATGTGCACAAAGATAAGTGGTGGATAACAAGTTCTGCTGAGTTGCTTGCTACCAAACTACACATGAGAAGCACCTGATAAGTAAAATCTGGGTTGTTGCAGTTAATGTTAACTTAGCACAACCACACTAATTGAGGGTTTCTGGCATAACCAGGCTTAGGTAGCTGTTAGGCTGGCAGATTTGGGGATCAGTGTCTTCAGTATGGCTGTTTAACTGCCCTCACTAGTCACTTCAGGTTCCTAATACTTTTGTGGATCTGTCCCTGTAAGTCAAGAGTTAGGCTGGACATTCAGACTGCATTCAGAGGTTTTGTCTAATCCTAGAAGCATTCATTGAATTTCCTAGTTACTTGTGATGGATTTCTGCTCCATTTGTAGCTCCTAGTCTGGGATGGTCAAACTTATGCACAGGATGGAGGGAAATAATACTTGTGCAGATAAAGTCCTCCATTTCCTTATACATCATGTGCAGAACAGAAACTAAGCAAAACTCACAGCTCAAAGCAATTCCATGCACAGGGGGTTGTGTCACTCTAAAATGTAAAAGTAAACGAATACTGTTTGCTTACAACCCTTCAGATCGAAGAAGTAAATGAACAAATAAGGCGAGAAAAAGAGGAGGCAGAAGCTCGTATGCGCCAAGCAACAAAGAGTTCAGAGAAGTCAACCACTGGTGGTGGAGGAGGAAGCAAAAATTGGCCAGAAGATGATTTACAGTTGTTAATTAAAGCTGTGAACCTCTTCCCAGCAGGGACTAACTCAAGGTACTTCTCGGGTTCGGTGTTACAAGTTCTACTAACGATTTTTAATTAAGCTAAAACAGTTTAAAAATTAGTTTGAAGCAACCATAATGCACCTTATTTTCAGTATAAGGGCTCCCTGAACCTTCCTCCCTTTCCTTGACTGTTGAGCAGCCTGTGGTTTGTCTTCTCTTAGTACCATGCTCCACCTGTCACTAGAGTCAGCTCTGGCCCTTTATCTTGTTTCCCCCCCCCAAAACTTGGGCCTCAGTCCCTCAGCAAGAGTGTACCGAGGTGCACGTACGCACGGGGCTCACTACAGGATTGGCTCCAGTTGCTAAAGAACAAAACTCTTAGCAGTGACCATGATACAGCTGGGTAGGAATACAAACATGTAACCTAATTCCAGTAGCTCCACAATGAATGTGAGGCTGGTTTCTCCTCTACATAGCAGGAGGGAAACACCTAGAGATACAAGTTAAGGGCCCCGACTGTCTTTAGGGGAGAGCCAGGGGAAAAAGCAGGAGTGAAATGCCTTCTTCCACTTAGGAGTCACAGATTTCAAGCCTCCATTGCAAGATTTGGGTGCTCACTTTAAAAAAAACAAACCAACCCAAACCCCAACCTCTCATACAGTCGAGTGCTCATTGAGAACACAGGCCTAGGCACACTACTCCTGTCTGACTGGGTGCAGGGAGTCCCTTCCATTTTCTAAGAATGCACTAGGAATAATTTTGGCCCTGGGGCTGTTGCAGTTCTCTCCTGCCTGAAGCCCCTTCTATCTGCTGTTCAGGTGTTCTCCCGAGGTGCAGGGGACACAGGGTTAGTAGCTTCTCAGCCCTTCCAGCACAGCCTGCAGTATTCAATCTCAGAGGTGTGCAGAGTATGGGGAATGAGAGGTTTGCACTCACACACCTATATTCTACCCCATCCTTTTACTGCATCCAAAGCCCAGAAGTACATCCAAACAGACTGAATTCTTAAGGGAAACATCTGCAGTTAGTGACTGAAAGCTTTCCAGAATAGCTACCGTGAGAGTTTACAGGTATTTAAGTATGATTAAACTTACTCAGGAGTCAAGCTCCTGTACTTGGTCATATTGACTGCAGCTTGTATGAAGATAAGCTATGGTGTGATATGCTTTCTCTCCTTGCTTTAGGTGGGAAGTTATTGCCAATTACATGAACTTGCACTCTACTACTGGAATAAAACGAACAGCGAAAGATGTCATCAATAAAGCAAAGAGCCTCCAAAAACTTGGTATCTATATTACCTTAGTTTTGTAATAAGATGGTCTGCATGCTTTCATACAGCATGATTTTCTTTAAACAGCACTGTGGTTTTCTATTATGAGAAAAATCTTCTATATCTGCCCAAAAGAAATGTAGTTCAAGTGGAAGTATTTTCAGCCTAATGGCTATCGTGCAAGTCACTGCCTCAGGAGCCCCTCTTATGCATTGCCCAGGCTCCTCCACGCTCAGAGCCACACAGGCCTCTGAGAAACCTCTCTACAAAGGAAGGGGATCTGGGATAAGCAGAGCGGCTGAGGCCGGGGATCTTTAAAAGATGGATGGGATTCAACACCAGAGTAATGTGTAAATCCATGTGGCTTCTCGCCTCTGGTACTAAATGGAGCCTACACAGCTCTGGAATCAGTTCTCAAGGAAAATCAAAACATTCCACTACAGAACAAAAACCCCAAAGTTTTCAAGAAGTCTCTCCATTCTTTACTACATACCAGCACAAGGAGAATCCAGACTTTCCCAGTGTTCCCAGCCCTTGGACACACTTGTACTCTGGGTATTTATTATGTGAGGTTTGTGCCACAGCCCTTACTCGAGAGAATAACCCCTCTCCATTTCACTGAACTGGCAGGTTCAGGCTTAAGCAGAGGAAGTGCTCCTGTGAGCAGGACAGGGACTGCAAAGCCTGACACTTGGAGCAAAGTTCATTTGACCCTGAAAGATTATTCTTTTTTTTATCTACCAACCTCTCTATCATCATTTTAATGGAAGCAGAACTTTGGGTGTTTTGATTACACGATTATTTGTACAAAATAATCTGCTACGCGATGTTTTTATTATTACGCCCAGCCTTAATTTGATGCAATAATTATTCAATGTCTGCTGCTCCTAGACCCTCATCAAAAAGATGATATAAACAAGAAAGCCTTTGACAAATTCAAAAAGGAACACGGTGTGGTGCCTCAGATGGACAGTGCTGCCCCCTCGGAACGATTTGAAGGTAAAGGGGAAACGGGTGCCCTTCGGGCAGAGTTGTCTCCCGTGCAGCTCAGTCAGAAAACAGTCCAGAACTTACGTAAGACCTGGCTACTGCCAAGTAAGTGATCCAGGCTGCTGCTGGATTTGAGGGTTTCTGGCACACACAGTACCTGCCACAGCTAACAGCGACACTGTGAAATGCTTCCTCATGAGGCAACAGATCAAATCCACTGCTGAACTGGTCTGTTCCTCAGAGTGGTATGCTTTCAGGTAAGAGTAGGCCTGATGGGATGCATTTAAAATCCGGGATCATCCTACAGCCAAGCTTAGGTCTCCTTAAACCCCCCCCACCTCCCACCGGGTTTTCCAGATGCTTGCAGGAGGCTGCATTTCCTTACTGAGCAAAGGAAAACGTGCATTGCTGCCCTAAAGACGGTGCAGCCACAGTGATCTGACAACAAAAGATGTCACCTTTTAACTTCTCTGTGCCTAATTTAAAGATTCCAAGGGCCACTTGTCCAGACAGGTTTTGAGTTGTGGGGTTTTCTTTATTTTTCTTTCAGGCTTTTAGCACTGGGTAGCCCTTAACTCAGACTAGCTGTATCACAAACCTGCAAGGATTTTAAATCAGCTATAATAGTTTTTACTGGATTTTCTCAGACTTATCTCATAGACTCCTCCCTAAATATTTTTTTTTCACTATCATTTTTGCATTTAAAAACAGGATCACCTTTAGATTCATCCCCTTGGACTACAGAAGAACAAAAGCTTTTAGAACAAGCTTTGAAGACTTACCCAGTAAATACTCCCGAAAGATGGGAGAAAATAGCAGCAGCTGTTCCAGGCCGGTCAAAAAAAGACTGCATGAAGCGATACAAGGTAAGGTACCCCCCTCCCAGGAGGGCAGTTAGCCCAGGCCTCGTAAGAATCCTTTGCTTTGTGTTGCTTTCCGTACCAGAGAGGGTATCTAACACAACAAACTAGCACAAGGGGGAGCCTCACGGAGAAACTCTGGGGTTTGGTAACTCCATCCCAAAAGAGTAGTAAGGACTAAGGTTCCCTCAGTGAAAGTAGAGGCTCAGGAAGCTGGTTCTTGGGGACGGGAAGTCTGTTCTGTGACATCTGTCTTATTTGACAGCAAGGTCTTACAGATGGTAAAGCCTTATCCTCTGGTAGGTAAAGTTCCTGCTACAGGGCAAGTAGGTGAGCATTGAGCTTCCATCCATTTATTTGTTTCTAAGAGAAAGTGTTGTAAAGTATGAAACTGTAGATTCCTCGCTCTGTTGAGAGCTGGAGTGTTTCAGGCTGGGTAGATGTTAACAGTGCTGTGGGTCTGAACAAGTTCCACATTTAGATAAATATCTTTTTTTTTTCCCCCTCATAACTCTCCAGGAACTCGTTGAAATGGTCAAGGCGAAGAAAGCTGCTCAAGAACAAGTGATGAATGCTACTAAAGTCAAGAAATGACTCTTACTGACAATCTTTGTTTTATAATAAAAATGCAAATATTGTACATGTTTTCATTCCTTCCTTAATTATACAAATACACGTAACTGGCTGGTTCTTGAGTTTTAATCTTCTCAAATGCATTTCACCAACTCAAAAGCTTTAAACGGGGGTATAGTTGGGTTTTTTTTAAAGCTCAAAGATAGCAAATGTTCTTTTTATTCACTACTCACGAAGCCAATACATGCCGCTGCAGATTTTGTTATACTCGGGAAGTTGCTCGATTGGACCTGGAAGTTAAAGAAAGTTGGCCATGACACACACCCAACTGGTACCAATGAGGGGTGGGGGGTATAGGAGGGTAAGGAAATTTATCCAACGTACCCACGGCAGCAACTGCAGGATGCTTATCATAGATGTACTTTGTGCAAACCTCTCTAATAGTCTGGGCATCAATGGCCTAAAAAGGGTAAAGAGACATCTCTGTTACTAATCCCATCTCACAAACTATTGAAAGCCAGGGTTCTTAATTTTCTATAGTCCAGGGGAAGAGGCAATAAGAGTTGAAAATGTTCTGTCAGTAACAGTTCAACCTCTGTATTGTTACTTCCCGTAGCAATTAAGGGCCTAATTTAAAAGCTGCAACTGTAAGTGCCACTTACTTCAATTCTTGCTTCAAGTTCTGGAATCGGGATTCGGCGCTTGTAACACAACATTTGTCTCCCGATGTCTTCACAGATGGGTGTGGACCCTAAAGTAGGGTAAAATACGCCTCAGTTACCAGCATACACCTCCAGCAGGAATAAGAAGCTCTCGTTAAGCCTCACCATCAAGTTGGAGCAGCATATTTGTCTTGAGAAGATTTTTCGCTCGAGCAACTTCGTTTTCTGTAACACTTGTGCAAAGCCTTATCCTGAAACACAGTTTAAATCCAAGGACATCAAATAATGGCCGTGCAGCACACGCCACTGCCTGCGATAGAGGCGTGTCTGCGTTTGTACACCTACCGGGCACGCAGCTTCTGCAGCCACAGCTGGTAAGAGAATTTGGTATGGAAACAAGCCATAAGGTGCAAAGCACAGGAGCTGAGTTTTTTGGAAGCACACTGACATGCCTAAGAGCAAGTTTTCCTCCTTAGAAGAGCAGTATTTCATTTTATTAAATTAATATTTGGAGCCAAGTGTAGTCTGTACTCGCTACATCTTGAGAATAGCTGTTGCTAAGCTAGTAAGAGCCAATCAATCAGAGGTAATTAACCCACAAGGCAATCCATTATGTCCTGGCTCCTGCTGAAATCCTGACTCTCAGCACCGCCTGCAGAACACTTCACTAGGAGAGTAGGACAGGGGGGTGCAGTAGGTATCTTCACACCTTCATATCCCAGGAATAGTTTGTATCTTCCCTGGTGCTAAGCTGCAGCAAACGGCTACAGCGGTTCCAGTCATGGAACGCTGGTACCTGGGAAAGGATCAACGCGATTAAAGAAACTCCTCATTTTCAAGGTTTCTTTCAACTTTTGTTTCAACTTCAACCGCTTTAAACCAGTGCCCTAAAATAACCTTTGTCTGTTTCCCATCGCAGCTGCAGTTCAAGCGTTACAGCTGCACCTATGGACACCTTTTCAGTTTAGATTGAAGCCTCAGATGAATGAGCATTATGTAAAATATAATTTTCAAAATCCCACCTATAACATAGAGCTCACCTCCCTTACACCGTTTCCTTTCCCTGGGTACTCACTAGAGCTCTGTGTAACACCTGTGGGATGGCAGACACTCTGTGTCTGTAGGTAACTGCACATGCAGTATTCTCCCTCGTGAATATTTCCTCTCTCGGTTGTCACACATGGAGTTCGTGGGCACAGGACACGGACCTAGTACTATTCTAAAAGGTCTGATGCATTTGCAAACTCCTGTCAAGCTAAAAACAAATCAATACCATGTTTTCTTGTACAAGGAATGCTACTGTACTACCTACACTACCAGTCATTCTGCCAGGGCAGAAAACCCTAAACCTTAAGCTATTCACCCCAAGTACAGGTGCCAGAAACCGGCTGCTGGGACTCTGCATTGAGTGTCAAAGGTCAGAACTGGATGCATTTGTTTTCTGCAAAGCAACAAAAATACTCTACAAATAATCAATGCCTGCTATTTTTTAAACTTTATTCCTCCACTGAAAACAATCTTTTTAGAGAGACAGCCATTAGCTTACCACTCCCTCTGGACAAAGTGCACCATGTCCTGTATGGTGGATGGCTCACAGACCATGTAGAGTCCCCACAGCCCTGTGTCGGTGTAGCAAGTGTTGAAGGACTGGAAACTGTGGCAGAGGTTACCGTGGCAGGCAATCTGAGCAAGTTTACTGGACAAGTTCTGCTGAGGCAAAAGAAAAATGTGTTACTTTAGGAAGTTTTTTGAAAGCCTACCAGTCACCTCCAGCATCTCCTGTTTTCAGTTCAATGATGACAGAACGCGTAGTAGTATCACAGGTTCCAGCAGAAGCTACAAGGTTAATTATCAGCTCTTCATCTCTACGGTTTCTCTCCTTGCATGTAATCTCACAGCTCCAAGTAACAGCCCAGATTTAAGCCAAGCCTTTCAGTTCAAGGAAAGGCTAGTTACTGATACCTGTGTGTCACCAGAACCTGGGGGTATGAAACACCCAAATTCCCATGAGGGCTGGCAGACCTCAAGTCACCTCTATTTTGGTGGTCTAAAACCACTCAAAAGATTTTGCTAGATCTTGGACAACAAATTCTCTCAAAGTCATGACTGGATCCCTCTTCTCCCACTCCAAGAAAGGGCCTCCAGAAATAGCCATAAAGTAGCACTAACGCCATCAGACAGGTTTGAATGGGCCTGTACTAGCAGTAACCAAGTCAGAGAGATCCCACCAGCCTCATGAAGAGCAGGAAGGTGCTCGCAGGTCCACTCACCACGCCTCCTCCGAAGGAGCGATCCCAGTTACCTATCAGAGTATTAGCTACCATAAGTGGGATTGTATCTGGGTGTGACCATCCAGCTGCTTCAACAGCTATTGCAAGGTGTGCCAGGGGCATCTTGTCATCTCTTACACGAATCTGTGGGGACACAGGAATAACTGCAGTACAACATGCACATGGGAACGTATACAGGAGGTTAAATGTCATGGAAATGTCTGGTTCCTGACATCTGGATTATGAAGCACGCACACACAGAACCAAAATTAAAGCATATGAAACTTTTTTTAACATTGCCCTTAACTTGTCTTCCCTGTGGCAACTTCAGAGCATTTCACCCAATGCCATGTACATAGAGAGGGTGTTACAAGTTACTTTATGACAAACAGCACCAAGGAAAGCCAATGACTGTTCAAAATGTGAATGGAGCTGGGAACAGAACACAGATGCCTTGGTTCTCTGCCACATCCTTTAAATTTGAGATCCTCAACAAGCAGAGATGCTCCAACACCATGGGCAAGGGGATAAAAGAAAACTGGCAGGAGGGTAAGGGAGATATTCCTCCACAGACTGATGAAACAGAAAAAGTGGCAGCGGTGAGGCTTGTCCAAAAAAGGTTGGGAAGTCTTGCTTTGGAAAGC
The DNA here is from genome assembly GCA_013400555.1 of Jacana jacana. Taxonomy (NCBI): domain Eukaryota; kingdom Metazoa; phylum Chordata; class Aves; order Charadriiformes; family Jacanidae; genus Jacana; species Jacana jacana. The sequence goes on from VZTM01014702.1 coordinate 424,974, forward strand.
AGCCACTCTGTTGCCCTCACTGGGGACAAGAAACTTTTTAATCTGCTGAATCTGTGGCTGAGAAGCTCTCTCCTCAGCAGAGAGCATGTGTCAGTTGTGCTCACAGGGGATGTCCAAAAGCCATCGGACAGCTTACCTCACTGCCTGTGAAGCTGCAAGGTGGCAAGGGTGGCAGCCCTCCTTCAGGAGCAGATGGCAAGTTACCAAAGTGGCACTTTGCAAGGTCAAGCAGCTCATCGTGACAGACCCCTGAACAAAGATATTTCACATACCTTGCAATGTCACTCTGTTAACAGTTCATTTAAATTACTCAACGTGTTAACAGTTTGGCTTAAACTAAGCAGTAACTTAGTTTCGCCCCTCTTTAACGCCACATTTTCAGATTCCTCACACCTCCCTTTTACACAGAGTAAAATCATCATTACCACTCTCCTCAATTCTCTTCAGTACCCTTCTATTCATATCACATCAAACCAAGCTGTTTGCTCCCAATTTCAACCCTTGATGTTATTTCTCTGCTTTCCTTGTTACTTCACTTTTCACACTGAACCCCTTTTTAGGCCCCCCTTACCCTGCCCACATGGAAGAATGACCTTGGCCTCTAATTCACTGGTTTAAGAACGTTTCTGGAATATTACTGAGGGGAAAGGGGAACAAAAGTTCAAAGGGTACAAAGGCACAGAACAGGCAGGGCTAACAATGAACTTCCTGGACCTACTGAACAATGGGTAATTCATCATGCTGTTCCCAGAAAAATAAAGAACCATGGTTTTAAGCAAAGTTTGACGTGATCCAGGGTGAATATCTCACACTAACCTCCAGCAGCAGCCAGCACCATCCTGGGTCCTTTATAATGTGTTGTTATGTACTCCACCAGGTCATTACGGTTTATGGATCTAGAAACAGTCAAGGCAACATCACTCCACATCAGTAAAGTTTATTAGAGTAAGAAGAGCTAAATGTATGGAAGGATTCTGTCATGGACAGAGCTGTGCAGAGACAGAAAGCTAAGTAAGGGTGACTTTCTAAAAAGGAACTCGATACGTTTTGCCTTTCAAAGCTCCTCTGGCGTCCTGAGAAGGAATGAGAATTACAACTCACTCAGGTGCAGACAGGAGCCACTAACAATCTCATGCCAGTTTGAAAACAGCACATTTTACAGTCTCCTGGTCTGCACCAGTATAAACAAATGCTGAAAGAGCAGTGCAAACAGTTGTATGTATGGTAACACCCAACACCTGGCCGATGGTGCTCCGAAAGGAGCGTTTCCACTTTGGTGTCAGATGCACTTTTAACAAATGGGAGAAAATAGAGTAAATGATGAAGACGTACAGTAAAAGTTCGCACACCCGTTGATGCCTGCATGCAGGGGAATTAAGGCAACAGGGGATTTTTTTTCTCTCAGTTACAGCCAGTGTAATTTCAACTACCTTCCAATTAAAAATGAAAACTGACACTGCTCCCTGTTTTCAAATAAAATCTTCTCAGTATATAAAAGTTACCACACAGTTAAAGACAGCCACAAATTTGGACATACTTGATGTTTTCTGTGGGTCCTAAAATTGTCCGTCCTAGGGCTGTCTTCTGATAGGCTGTGGCATGAAGGTAATCAAAGACAACTTCTTGTAAATTGGTTTCAACCTCTTGCATCTCTCGAAGTATAACTCCTCGCTCACGCTCAATCTCTGCTTCTCCCAGGGTACTGTTTTGAATTATGTCAGCAAGAATTTCCACAGCTAATTGAAAATAGAGAAGGGAATGAAAAATGTATTTTCAGACCACCAGAATGAGGAGGACTGTAAGTATGCTCCCATCCCAAAGACCAAGTGGCCCAAGATTTGTTAATGAGATTTGCATGGGGACATAAGACCTGCTCTGCAGGAAGGGAGTAGGTATTTTCTTCTGGGGATCTAAAGACAAAAATGTTTCAAACATCAGCTTCCTGGCACTTTCTTTTTCAAACCTTCATTCTCACATTCCTGTGAGGTTCAAGAAAGGACTTTTCACTCACTCAGGAAGAGATTGTTACACTGCAAAAGCATCATTCTGTGTTGTCACACCAGGAGTTGGATAAGCACTTAATTCTTTGCCGGTTTTCTGATGAATGAAAGCAGTTACCTCTTGGCAAGTCTTTTGAAAAAGCCTTTGCATAATACACAGTTTGTTCCCTGGATGTATATGCATTCAGGTGAGCTCCCATGTTCTCAATCTCAAGTTCAAGGTCTAGCTGAGATCTCTTTTTTGTTCCCTGAAATAAAACAATAAGAAAATCAAACTAGACCCTTTAATTCACCTACTCACCATTAGTACTTACCTGGAAAAGTCAAAGCCAAGAGACAGAAAAAGGTTTTTGGAGAGAAAACTGGCATACTGATCTCTCCAAGCTTCAATATCAGATATAAATCCTACTATGCTCCCAACTAAAAACACAAAGCTGGCAAAAGGTGGACTATGCGTCTCCTAAGAATATTACCAGAAGTGGAACTGTGGGAAAGTAACAGAAGACTGGTGAGGAGGACTGTAAGTATGCTCAAGTGACTCACAGCTGGGGTGCTGGGAAACATATATATCATACAAATTGTTTAGTTTTGTATGCTCGTGGGTAGAACATCTGCACTTAGATAACATAAGTCTGTGATGGACTCAGGGACACCTTACCTGGCCACGTGAGACTCCTGCCCTGTTGCTGAGGAAGATCAAAAGTGCTGGGGAAAGAGCTATGTCTGGTTGAACCCTTGAAATACCAGCTAGAGCAGGGAGTCGGTTTGCTTGCTCTCTCATAAACTCTCTGGCCAACACGGACTCTGGCTCACAAGGACTCTCTTGCTAATAAGGACTCTCCTGCTCCGTGGTGCCTGTGTGCCCTGCTTGCCTGCCTCTGCCCCAGTGCTGCTTCTGAGATTCCCTGATCCATGAGGTATTGAGATTTAATTTGTGCTTTGTCTTTAATCCGTGGTTTGTGGCTGTTCCTGTGTCCTGCCCGCACTGGCTCACACAGAAACACAAGTTAAAATTAGACTCGTGTTACTAACCCATAACCCATACTAACCCTGTGTATTAGCCACACAGAACTAGGACTTCAGCTGTGTTTTCTAATGGAAACCAAAGTCTAAGTTGTCCACTTTTTTGCTCTCCTTGATTTGGAAAATTTATTTATACAATTCTGACAAAGTTCTTATCGATGACCTTTAAAAATAAGTAACTCAGAAATCCATTGTAAACTTCTACATCAACACACTCACCTTGAAAGCCATATGCTCAAGAAAGTGAGCAGTTCCATTGTTCTTCTCATTTTCATACCTGCTTCCAGCATCAATCCAAAGTCCAACCTCATTGGGGAAAAAAACATCGTTTTACCAGTTAACAATGTAGTTTTGATGGTTTTGTATATGAACTACAATTAGATTTTCAAGACCTATTTTTAAATGGCTCTTTCCTTGCACAAAGCAGGTTTTCAAGAAAAAGAAAATTTAGATCTTCACAAAAAAAATCTAATCACATATAATTTACAAAAGCCATAAGACTTCTATTTTCTAGGTTAAGTTTTAAGAGGAATTTCAAATAGATATTGAAAAAACATATTTTAATTCCACAAAGAAATGAACACATGTGAACAGTTACAAAAACCCCTTCCCTTTAAAAGTTACCTACTGTGCATGTTGAGAGTCCAGAGTCTTCAGAAGCTACTTGCAAGCCGTTTTCCAGAGGACTAACCCTAGTTTCAGGAACATTTAGGATTACTTCTGTTGCTGCTTTGGAAGCTCTGAGCTTGCCTGTTCCAACATGCACACACTGTAAGGAAAAAGCATCAGGTTACACTCAGATTTTTAGGTTATATCCTAGGATGCTCTTCTGAAAAACATATTCTTGGACTTAAATATTACGCTTCTGCATCTTTTTTTAACTATTCATTTAAAACCAAAAAAATCAGCACCAATTTATTCACCACTGCTTCACATCAGGAATGTATCCACCTGACTCAGAAGAAAAACATGAAGATAACTAAAATGGAGTAGACTGCATCAGCTTCCCTCCAATTGAATGATCTGACAGAAAAGCATGTTACTATCATCAACCACCCACCCATGCTTGTTTCCTAGTTCTGAGCCTGGGAACTGCAGGACCTTCTCCCAGAAGAGAGCCACAAAAATGATCAGAGGGCTGGAGCACCTCCTAGACAGCTGGAGTTGTTCAGCCTAGAGAAGAGAAGACTCCAGGGAGACCGTATACCCCCTTCCAGTACCTAAAGGTGGCTATAGGAAAGATGAGAAGGGGCTCTTTATGAGGTATTGGAGAGGTAGGACAAAGGGTAATGGTTTTAAACTGAAAGCAGGTAGATTTAGACAAGATATTAAGAAAAAAATCTTTACTGTGAGGGTAGTGAGGCACTGGAACAAATTGCCCAGGGAAGTTGTGGATGCCCCATCCCTGGAAGTGTTCAAGACCAGGTTAAGTGGGGCTTTGAGCAACCTGCTCTAGTGGAAGGTGTCCCTGCACACTGCAGGGGAGCTGGAACTAGATATCTTTAAGTTCCCTTCCAACCCAAACCAGTCTGTGATTCTACAAATAACTCCTTTAACATCTGGAATTCTTTTGGGTACCCGCTCTCTAAAGTGAAGTGAGATACAGTCCAAAGACCTATGTCCAGGAGTGCAAATTGCAATCCACTGTGGTTAAGAACAGAGACAGATATCGAAATCGCTATGCCCACTGCCTCTCCTTCTGCAACCATGCCCCACTGTGAAAATCCTGGCTCTGTCTTCCTGACAACCTCCTCACAGGTACTGGCAGGCTGCCGTCACATCCAATCAAACCTATGTCTTCCCTGGGCTGAACAGACTCAGCCTCTCCTCACAGGGCATGTACTCCAGCCCTGTGCAGAACACACTTCAGCTCACTAACATCTGCCCTACAGTGAGGAACCCAAAACAGGCACCATATTCTAACCACCTGACAAACACAAACTATTCACTTCCTTTGATCCACTGGCTGTGCTCCTCTCTGCTCAGCCCGGGCTGCTGCAGCCACGCTGTACCCTCCTGCCTCCCCGGGCCCCTTCCACACAGCAGCTCCCCCGCCAGTCAGCTCCCAGCCCGGGCTGTTACAAAGCGCTTTCACTGCTAGTCTGCATCTCGGGGAAGGAAAAAACTTTGTTTGAAACGTAACCTCCCTCTCTTTTCAGAAGCAGCAGCTTAGGTTTCAAACCGGGAGAGGAGAACGACAGAAGCGGAGAGCTCTGGGATCAGGGCCTCCGGACAGTCCCCACCTTACCACGGGACAAAAGGAGGGTTGGTTTAAGCTTTCTCCAAACTCCCCTGGGGTGACCAGGGCAAGCCCCGCTCTGAGACACCGCGGCCCAGACCCCGCGCCGCCCCCGACGCCCCGGGGTCGGTATGGGGTGGGCGCAGCCCCAGGGGGGTGCGGCAGCAAACCCTGGGACCTGCTGCTCCCGGGCTCGCCGCCCACATCGCTGTGTCCCGCCGAGGGGCGGCACCCGCCTTCACCACAGCAGGGCAGGGACTACACTTCCCGCCATGCACCGCAACGGAATATCGACGAGACAGTGCCGCGACTACAACTCCCAGCGTGCACCGCGCCGCCTGGCAGTCACTCCCCCACCCCTATCAAGGCAACCTGGGCACCATCGCGGGCAGACACCGCGGCACTCAAACCCTCCACGACCTCCTCCCCTTCCCCGTCGCGCCGCCTACCCGGTCCCCCGAGCCGGAGGCTCGCACCAGGCGAGCGGACCACGGCAGGAAAAGCCGCCGAGCCGCTAAGCGAGCTGTAGATGCGGCCATCTTGGAGAGCGGGTGGGCGGGTCGGTGGCGACTTCCGCCGGGTGGCGCGCAGGCGCAGAGGCAGCCCCCGTCCTCCCCTCAGGCAGCGGGGCTGAAGCGCGGTCTTCACTACCCCCGGGGCACCGATTAGAGCTGCCTGCTTGCCTTTACCTGACCTTTCCTAACCAGCCTTCATGGCAGGGCGATGCTCTCTCCTCTCCTCAGAAACCCTTATGCTTGTGGCCCGAGAGGGGGGCGATCCCTTCGTGAGGAAACCAGCACTTCGGCCAAGCCTCGGTGAGATGGGCCCAGCAATGGGAGTGCGGCCCAGGACCCAATCCAAGCTACAGAAAGTTTGTTTTCCTTAGAAAATGACTGCTTCCCTTGTAATTCATGTTTTCAGTGGGATGCCCCAACAAACCACAGTCAAAACAAACTATTCTAGAGCTGGCTAATTACAAACAGTGCAAAACAGGCCTAGGTTTTAAACACCCTGCTCTCCTGACTCGGCTCTGCAGAGCAGTGCAGTTTAGGAAAGCCAGTTCTCTGCTCAATAAACCACTATTGCCCGTTTCACTAACCACAAGGACCTGTGTTTGTGAGCTGCTGGGGGCAGAGTTTAGGGCCAGCTGAGGTTCCTCTGGCCGCGAGTTTCCAGGCAGCGTTGAAAGAGACTGTTTGGGTGCTGTGAGCTGAGGTCCCTGCGTTTCCAGTGAGACAGATCCACCCATAGCCGGGGAAATCCCAAGGCCCAAACAAGGTAATCATCTAAAGTCTTGTTTTCAGAAGTGTATGCAGCGGATCTGTCGCTGGACTGTTAGGGGTAGGGATGCTGCAGCAACACCAGTAAATTCAGCGCTGTGCTGAGGCCAGCTGGCAGAGAACTGCCCCTGCCAACACAGGAGAACTCCCTTGGCTCCCAACACACGATGGCCTGTGCAAACTCTCCACTGGGAGCCATCCCTCCCTGCTGCCAGGGGCTGGGAAAGGCTTGTGGAAATGCTACTTGGCAAGAGACAAATTTGGGCTGGGAAAAGTTCTGGCAATGTGCCAGCAGAGGCAACTTGCTTTTGGCGCCAAAGCTCGCTCGGGAGCATGCTTGGAGTGCACGGCTGTACATAAATAAGTATGCACACACAGACAGCAACGCTGTCAGGTTTTACTTCCTGTTTAAAATTTGTTACTTTTGTCCTCAAAGTAGGAGCTTTTCACTTGGCTAATCATGTATTGTCTCATAAATGAGGGAAAATCTGAGGTGAAATTCTGTTATCTGAATCCTGCAGTGTGTTCAGTGGGACATAATACAAAGAAACTACTGTTTGTAAAAAATCTGCTACACATGCTGTAGGGAAGGCCCTGGGTTTGGTACTATTTTTCTAACCCAGTAACTGCCCTCTGCCTCAGTACAGATACTCTCTCTCAGTACAAATGCTCTCTCTCAGTACAGATACTACAAACCTTCCCTGCTGCTGTTTTGCTCTGCTCTAAAGAGAGACAGAAAGCTGGGCTCTCAGCAGATGATCAGAAGGAAGATCTTGAGCCCCAGATGTAGTATCAGCTTTTCCCCCGGTCCTTCAACGTCTGCCTTCTGCTCCGTGTGTGCTTTAGTTTTTCATAGATACATCCAGTTCCTGAAGGAGCTCAGGGCTGAGTTGGTGAGTGCCCTCAGTCACTATGTCCCTGGCCTTGCACTCTATTTCCACTCTGGGTCTCAAAAATGCTGGGAACCGAGGATCCTGTTCAGTGTGAGCTGGCTCCTACAGTTGCCAACTTCCTGTTACTCAGAGTTGATTCACAAGAGCTGTCAGAAGGTGTTCCCCTCCCCCTGCAGTGTTGTCACATGCAGATTTTAGGTGATAAAACTACTGTGACTCACAAATGACAGAGAAAGTTGTTAGAAGGTCTTGAGCTGTCTCAGAGGCTAAGGCTTGAGAAGCCTATCCACCGTGATTTACCTTCTCAGACTCCAAAACATGGAACAATTTCAAAAAAAGCCTTCATATTTAAAATATAGAGCTTTTCTGNTGCTATTTGTTTAAACAGCAGCTTTAACCCTGCAGTGGGGCCTGTCAAGCTCCAGTGGACTGTAACTGCGTGAAAATAGCAAAACACAAAAGCTTGATATACTGCAGACATTTAAAAATAAAAATGGGAACTGTTGTTAACACATTAGTTAAAATACAAACTTAAGTGCCAAGAAAGCAGATGCTGCCTAATTTGACAAGGAGCCCTTGATGACAAACGTACCGAGAACTCTGTGACCGGAATTACTGTTACTGTTATTTTGCTGCCTGTACTATTTTAGTACCCATATAACCTATGTAAGAAACACCTTGTAGCTGCAAAATAAGCACACCCCGTCACCAGAGAATCTACATTGGAGGCAAGTTAGTTTCTGTGGAACAGAAAATCTAACCGTACCTGAAGCTAGCTGCTTCTCCTTTTTTTTTTTTTAATTTCTCCCTTTTATTTTATTTTATGCATATTCAAAAGATCCATCCAGTTCCAGCATTTTTTTAATTTCAGATACACCTCTGTCAAGTTGTAAAATAAAAAAGCAAAGCACCAAACTGTGCATTTGAAAATTAAAATTAAGCTTCTCTTCCATTTTACAGTTAGATCTCACTGATCTCATTATGCTGGGATTTATCTCAAAGATGTTTTACCAGACTTCACTAAGCCATTAGCCATTCTCCATCCTAGAAATTTGAATCCTTGCTAGACATAGAATTACAGCTTAAGATAAACTGATTATCCTCATAACATGTCTCCTACTCAACAAAATAGCAGTGTCTCATATGTAAATGCAATCTAAAATTTAGCATCCAGCAAAGGTCATTAGAGAGATGCAACTTTAAATCAAGAAATGTTATTATTCAGCTAAAAATGCAATAAAATAAAACAAATACTGGTGTTCTAACAGTACAAGCTGAATATGTAAACACTCAACACTAAACTGTTAAAAAACACTTATTTTTAAATGGTTTTAACAATCTCTTTTTACAATGAGATTATTTAGAAATGGACTATTATAGCAGTGAATGCTCACAATGTCCCTCTGGTTTAGGCAAACAGTATTATCTGTAGCTTCCAGATGCAGAAAACGAGACCATTCTTCGTAGTTCTTATGTGTCTGGTCTCAAGCAACAATGAAGTAGAAGGGCCAGGATTAGCAGAGCAGAGTCCTATATAGATGATGTCCTTGTCATTTATCCATGCATATGATGCAGTCATCTGCATGGTACGTAAATAGTTACCTGCTATGTTCAGGGTGCTACAGAGCCTTCAGAAATGGGTAGGTGATAAGGTGAGATTCTCAAGGTGACAGTATGGTTCCTCCAAATCCAGACTCCAGATATCACCCTAAGTATGAAGAGCTTTGTATTTTACACTAAGTAGCTATTTTAGATTAGCATCCCTTGTAAACTGGTTTCTGGAAAAGGACCAAATGGTACTTTTGTTTTTTAAGCAGGCTTTACCCTTTGTCAGAACTCCACCAAAACCAGTAGTATTGTACAATTCCAACTGGTTTTCTGAGGAAATGAGGTTTCCATGCTCATTAGTGTACAATATCAACCAAACCTGAAACTGGTCCTGAGTCTCATGAAAATGAGCAGCCAGGAGCCCTCAGTTGAGGAGAAGGTTGCAGTATCAGCTCACACACACAGGGAGAAACTCCACAGTATGAAAAACAGATTCAGCTGCTTCCAGCACTCGTAGATCTAGCTGGTTGCTTCTAGGGTAATACTTCTACTTTAAAAAACAATTCCATGTAGTAGCAGTGAAAGTGATATAAATCAGAAATCTGCATATACATACCTCATGCATATATAACCGTGTGAACACAATACTTTGAAATCAGCACTGCTGTATCTCTGAACTAGAATGGCAATCTTGGTATGAGCAAAGAAACCATGGTCACATCAAAAGGTTTTTTTCTTCCAATTGTAGAGATCAAATATTTCTTCTGAAATAAAGACAAAGTTCATATCAGCAGGACACACACTATCATGATCACGTTACTAGAGAAGTAGTCTAGAAGAGCTATCCCGAATTACAGGTTGATTCAACCCCTGACGAGGCCACAGCAGCTGAGCATCAGAACAGCACTACGCAGGAAAAAGACCTTAAAAACTGCTGAAAGCAGCACACAGTAAAAGCATTAGCAATTGAAATTGCCTTTAGCTAAACTGCTGCTTAGTGCTGTGTTGGCTTTTTGTCGAGTTGTGGCGTTCGCTGTTTATCTACAGTCCCCTATGTTGTTAAAGCCATGGTACAGTATTGCACTGAATGAACATGCCGAAGTCTTGCTGCCTGGAACTGCAGTAGCTTAGCCGAGCAAGCACAATTCAAACGAGCCTAAAAACACTGCTTCAAGAAATTATACTTTTTTGCAGAGGAGTGGGTTTTTTTTGTGAATAAAGCTGTTTTGAGAATACAAATCAAACTTTATGGAACTGTCGTCTGATTTTCTTGCCAGCTGCTCACTGGGCTCTAGCTGATTATTTTTATCAGTATTACCTATAGGTTACCCTCCAGCTAATTAAATTGCAAATAGCTTTTCTTTCCCATTGTTAATCACCAGGCAGCAACTGCAAAGGTCTACAGGCTACTGACGCTGGTCTTTTGTACTCTCAAGCTGCAAGGAAGACAGTCTAAATTAAATATAAAGGCTGGTGGCTGAAATTATAACATTTCAGTTGCTCATTAACAGAGCAGTCTTATGAAGCTGCTGATTAAAAACTTTCTGCAGGGAATATTACTGCATTCTGTCTGCATGCAGTTCTTTGAATGGTTAGTTATGCACTGAAATAAGAAAGAGGGACCTGTTGCTGAGTTCCAAACAACTGACTACCTGACTTCGGAAGGCTTTTATCAGAAAGAAAAGCAGAAGGAGATGGGATAGTTCATAAAAACACTTTTTCAAGAAGAACATGCCAAACAAAAGATTCAACCTGATGCAGTAACTCAATAGGAAATTCCTGTAGGTAAATTCATCTGATTTAGCAAAACAGACAGGTTTCTTCTTGCCCTTTAGCAGGCTTACTACAGAGCAAGGATCTTAGCAATGAGTCTTTTTGAATTGCTTTTGTTGGCATTCTATACAAGTGTCATTTCCGTACCTTCCTTTGGCTATAACCACGTACAGGTGCATTGTTTTATATCATTACTCTGATTTGAGGGTGGATGACTTCCCAAAACTCCCACATTTGTTTCAACCTTTTGCTCATTTTAAGAAAAGATCATGTCAGCAAAATATTTTCTCCAGAAAAAGGTCACCCAAGACTCTAGAATAATTCAGTAGAAATTAACACCGTTTATAAAAATGAAATTAATACAATTACTGAAAATAGCAGAATTCAGTACCTCATCAGGCAGCCAAGAGAGCCACCATTCCGTGATTCCGTGATTCATTCTTCCTCTGTTTAGACACCGTTCCAGTAGCAATTCTGTGAGCAGCTTTTCTTAACGATCTGTGGAAGGACAGTAGATTTTCTGTTACATGAAAATGCTGTTGATGATACCCATCACAGCTTTTAACATGGTAAATACACAGTTACATGCTCTTCTAATATCCAGATAACTGAATTTTCTCTTTTATCTCCTCCCTTAAACCCTGTTTTCTCAATCTCTAATCCCTCTAATCTCAGTAATGCTTCAGTAAGCGCTAGCAAACACAAACTACAGGCCATGTAGTTTTACACAGATATTAATACAATGTGAGTATACATTTACCCAAAATAGTAATTGATCCAGGGTAGTTTTTGGTTAGGTACCATGGTTTCCAGCTGCAGTTTAACTGTGAAAGCAACATACTTAAGCATTTGGCTTTACAGATCTATCCAACTGCTTAACTAGTTGGAAAGCCTGGACTGATGGGCATGATGATGTAGGCTCTCTGGGGTCCATGATGCAGAGTGGCCAAATTCCAGTCCTGGCTCATCTCCGTGTGCTGTCGGCCTGCCTTGTGCTCAGGCACTAAGATGCTATCACTTAAGTTCAGCAGTATAAAATCAGTTGTCTGTGCTCTCTGAGTAGTCAGTGGAGGGAAACAGGCACCTCTAAAATGTCGGTTATCTCTTGTACTCTGGACACCTCTCTTAGGATAATTACTAAGAAACGTCTCCTTGTACTTATCTCTCCTGGTGAATGTAGAGGAACAAATAACTAGTTCAGCAGACTAAAGATGCCCAACTTCTAGGCACCTACCTTCCGGCAAAACAGATCTTACCCGCGCCTCAGGCTAGTATCTTATCCCAACCTTTCCTTATCTAAAGATCAGGTTCATACATTTTATTAAATTATTGAAGGATATTATATGGATTAGAAATGTATTTACTCAAGGGCACAACAGGTTGAACTTAGATTCAATAAGGCCTTAAGGGCCTTCAGCCTTTTAATGCAACAACTTGGAAATTCTGCAGCATCTTTACGTAAATTTAAATACTGAGTTCTTGTCGTTAATTAAATGCAAATAATGCAATCACTTGAGTGTTCCTTGTGTTATTTATCTTTAATATAACACTAAATTTATGTTTTTAATGCATACACAAATTCAGGGTTCAAGACTCTATAGCAACTGCATTTTGTGCAGATTTTTGTGAAATGAATAACCACACGATAGAAGTTATCAAGAGAAAAGCGAGGGCTGTTGACAGATGGCTGGCAAAGAGAAAGCTGGGGATTTGATAACTTGAGAAGCCAGCAGGAGTTTGGGAATGCAACATAACGTTGGTTGGATTTCTGCTCACATAAACATCTCACTTGCTAAAGTTGATATTTAAACTCCCAGATTTCAAGTTAACAGTTTGATTGCACTAAGGGTAGCGGTGCCTATCACTGAAGCTCTTTTTTTCCAGGCTGATTTCAGATTCACTTGCCTTTGTAATAGTTCTATGAAGAAAACAATTTCTGGAGCTTCTCAAACCCACTGTGCTCTATGTCTCAGATTGATGCCTTTCTCAAATCCTATTGTAGTCCAGAGCACCAGACCTACCATCTTTTGTAGGAGACAGCTGGTTTTGCCAGTCATTTTCTTCCCTACCACTTTTCTGCATTTTTCTACTAACTTCCAGATGTTTGGCAGCTAGTGCAGAGCAGTAACTCCCAGCAAGCTGCCAAACATCTACTAATTCGGGAGGTTGTGCATGCGCAGGCTTTCTCTGTATTTGTGTGTAAGTGTGCTGTGATTCTTCTCCTTCTCAAAAGCCACACAACTCAAGTCATATACGCTCAGAAAATCATCCATTTTGCCATGTAAGAATTTCAGTGCGTACACATTCATGAGCTGGTCCGTGGACAAGCAGTAAATCCAGCACACATTCAAACTGACACACATGCATAAGGGTCCAGTATGCCCTAAACACATTTGCTCCCAGGTTTGCCTATGGAACTTGGCATGAGTACCTGTGTGGCTCTGGAATATATATTTTTTTCACTGAAAATCCCATTTAGCTATGTAGATAAGGAAGAACTGGGTTAATATGAGAGGCTTAAGAAATCTGCCTAAGAGGCATTTTCAAACATGACATGGTCTTTATAGCAGATGAGCTGTAGTATGTCAAGCCAAAGAAGGTTTGGAATAGAAATCCAAGTCACAGCTACTAAGTAGGTTCAACAGAATTATGGGATGGGCAGTTACTCCCTAGCTGGCTGCAGTTACTGCACCAGTGATACTGTGTAGTGGTTGCACTACTTCAAGCATTAGCCATAATCCCACGTGTTTCTGACTGTCAGTCATCCTGTTAGTCTATTGCTGCTGGCAGAGCTGCTTTTTGTAGTATGCATTTATTTTATCCTGAAGCATTCTTCCAAAATCAGGTATAATAAATAAAAGCAGAAAGCTTCAGAACTTACTGCCAGCTGCACAGTACACAAATCTCACAGCTATTCCTTTTGACTTTTCCACTTTTTATTCCCCCTACATTAACCCGTATTTTTCAGTCTTGGCTTTCTACCAGTGAACTTGTTACATCTCATCTTTTCTTTCTGAATTACAAGTTAAGCACTTGGAGCAATTTTTAGTATAATTATACATAAAAGTTGATTTACTGAGATTTACTGAGAAACTCTAAACTCCCCAAAACTTCTTGAAACCATTCTTTTTCACTCTTTTTCAAAGATTTCAGCACCCTCTGGATAGATAAAAGAAAGAATATGTGGCATTTGCATGCAGGTTTTATTTCATCTATTTAAGGTCCTCATGCATTTCGCAGAACTGTATGGGTTGACTCTCTCTGCCTACACAAAACCTACCCCGAATCAGCTATATTTGAATGGGGAAAACCCCATCTTTGCAGGCAAAGCCTCTAAAGGCCTGAATGAAAGATCTGCACAGTCAATGACAGACTGATTTAATTCAAAGTACCTGTCTTTAGACAGATGACTTGACCTGCATGAAACGGTGGCTGACACTCATATACAGAAAACGTGCAGTTGGAAGGGACCTAGAATGATCATCTAGTCCAACTGCCTGACCACTCCAGGGCTGACCACAAGTTAAAGCATGTTGTTAAGAGCGTTGTCCAAATGCCTCTTAAACACTGACAGGCTTGGGGCATCGACCACCTCTCTAGGGAGCGTGTTCCAGTGTTTGACCTCTCTCTTGGTAAAAAAATATTACCTAATGTCTCTTTTTTTTACCTCTTTGCTTTGACTTCTGCAAATGCATTGAAATAAGAGAGTTTCAAACTGTTTTTTGAGAAAGAACTTTTTCATCAGAAGGCAGTCAAGTCATGGTCTACACTTTTGCATGTTTTCAGAATCCAACAGGATAACATCTGATTGGAACTCATAATTGACCATGCTTTGAGCAGGGGGTTGGACTACAGACCTCCCGAGGCACAAACTTGTACATAAGAAGCTCCATCTAAACATGAGGAGGAACTTCTTCTCTTTGAGGGTGGCAGAGCACTGGAACAGACTGCCCAGCGAGGTGGTGGAGTCTCTGTCTCTGGAGACATTCAAACCCCACCTAGACAAGTTCCTGTGCAACTTGCTCTAGGAGGACCTGCTTTGGCAGGCGGGGTGGACCAGATGATCTCCAGAGGTGCCTTCCAACCCCATATAATTCTGTGATTCTGTGAGGGGTGCATGGCCTTTCCCCAGTAAACGGAAAAGTGAATCTGTCATGTGGCCTAAACAGTATGAGTGCACATCTACATCGTGTCATAGGATAAACAGCAGAACAAAAAAGGGTAACAAAGCAGAGAAATGGTCTCAAAAAATAGGATGTTATTCAAGATGGAAGGATGTAAGTTACTATTTTTAAGAATAATCAGCTGCACAGGGGAGCGATAGAGTGGTTTTGGAAAGCAGTATGCCCCTCAGAAAAGCACCTAGGGGTAGTATTGCATCACAAACTGAACAAACTACTGCTGTCATACTGCTGTAAAATAATCAGACCTCACTCTGGGATGTATAAACAGGTCTATAAAAGACACATGAAGCAAGGTTCTGTTCAAACCAGTGCTGATAAGACCTTAGCTGGAGTACAACATCCATTTTTGGGCACCTCACTTGAAGACAGACCAATAAAGAAACCACAGTAGAGCCGTGTAATTTTCAAAGGTGTAGAAAATGTGACCCATGTGGTAAGATTGAAAGAATTCATTTGTTTAGCAATTACAGGATTGAGGGAAGATATGATATCACTTCTCAAACACATAAAAAAGCGTTGCAGAGATACAAACTGTTTTTCATGTCTGCTGCCATGGCAAGAAGTAATAGCCTTAAATTGCAACTTGAAGGCTTAAGTTATATTCTCCAAAAAGCTTTTGAACTCTAAGGAATGTTGTGTAGTAGCTCACTGTGGAGAGGTCTGAAGAATCAACTTGACTGCAAATTTTCAAGGTTAGGTTGAACCAAATACCTGTCAGGAGCTGATTAGATAAGAGTGAATTCTACTCTGAAGCAAGAGGATGAACTGGAAAACCCTTTCAAGTCTCTTTTTAATCACAGGTAGAGAAGCAATTCCAGTGTCCTCATTACTAAACTGGCATGAGTTTAGTATACAAAAATATACAAGTGTCACCTCTCCAAGTTTTCTTAAATTATGACTTCTTTTTTTCCTAGTTGTTAAACCTCAGTCTTGTTTTAGCTAGAATTAGGGTATCTCTGGTAGAAGCTGTATGTACAGCATACATGAAACTGGAAAATTCTTTTTATTGAAGCTGTTCTACTTTGTGGTTTGAAAAAACTTTTTCAACTTAAATCATGCAAGCAGTTGGGATAAAAGAACCCTTTGATTTGTAACTGCTCATTTTGTTTAAAAGACTGGAATGGCAGGGATAAGAGAAGCACCCTTGGTTTAGCTTCATCTGTGCTGGAGATCATCTCTTGCAATTGCTCTGTAAACCATCATTTTGTCCAGATCTTTTTACACTGTCTTTTTAAACTTCCCCAAAGTTCTCCCACTGACAGAGGTACACAGGCACTAGGGTTTGGTGTCCTTTCACCTGGGCTCATGACTGAACTTCATTTCAACTTTGAAGAAACTTACTCCTACCTTTGTAGAGGTCTTGGTGAAACAAGGGGAAATCCCACTTGAAATTTCCAGTACTCCTAGGATTAAACATGAATAGTGGAGTTAAACATCAGTAAGAGAACACCAGTCACTCACTTCGTTTGCTTCAGAGGAACAAGTTACTTGTTCTTTATCTACCCCAAAATCCACAGAAGTTGTGGTTTCTAAAAGCTCCCTGGAAGCAGAAAAGTTAGAAGCAATCTTTTTTTTTTTTTTTTTTTCTATTTTAGAGGTAGCTTTGTTGAGTTCGGTAACAGTTGTGCAGTTCTGCTCTAGTTCTGCCAAAACGAAAAGACTTGGTTCAGTGTTCTGTTTTCCAATGACATCTGTGCCTACTTTATTCCATCTATTCAGTGAACCAACTGTGTTGACTGATGTCTGAGAAGTCAGGTTCACTCCTAGCATAATTCCACTGTAGTCAATTTAGTTCTAGCAAGCACCAATTTGACCCATGCAGCCCAGTATATCTAGAAGGTCATGCAGCCTGTCAGTAGCTCAGACAGGATTTAAATTGAGGATCCTCCTGAATCCCCATTCAAATGAGCCTCTTTTGACATCATCATCATGTCTACACATTCAGAGTGACATTTTGTCAAATACCACCCTAAGCATTGCTCATCTGTTGGCATGCCAAAAAAAGCAACCTTCGTGGCTTTAGTCACATGCCTTCATTCTTTATTTCCATTTATTTATAACTCTCTCCTCCATTCAGTGCCAGCTGTTAAAACCGAAGCGGATTTCCTTTCCCTATTCCCTCCCTGGGGCTGTGGGTTCCAGACCTGTTTCAGGAGGGTGGTAGCAGAGTACTGAGGTCAGCCTGGGAACCCATCAGTTTCCATTAGTGCCAGGGCAGCAGCTTAGCAACTGAAATCAGCTTCATGTAACACACAGCACACCTGCCAGGTGTGCCAGCAGTTACAATAATACCCCAATTATGAAAGACCCTCACTGAATGTACTGGTTTGGACTACGGGATTTCTTGAAGCCCCTTCTATCCTCACATTTCTATGATGCTGGTATAATAAAGCTACAAAAACAGTTTGTGCAGCCAAGAAAAAGGATGGTCCGTGATTCTGAATATTTACAAGCAATCTCAAGGAAGCTGTGACTTACCTCATTGTTATACATCATCTTTCTTATTCGTGACTATTTCCCTATAGTAACTTTACACGACTTTAAAATTTATTTTTTCTTGTTTTCCATTTCACAATGCATCTTTCATTGTAATCTAAGAAGTAACTTATTGGAAATTATGCAGAAGTTTTCAGTTACCATACCACCAGCATTATCTGATTTCCACCATGAAGTACTTAAAAATATATTCGTCTGTACTCCCATACCACACCTCCTTTCCTTCCTACACACTTACATCTTGTCCCTCTCCAAGCACTCTGTAGTGCTGCCAGTGCATAGCCCTCTCATTTTGCAGGCTGACCATGTGCCAAATAAGCAAGCAGCGTCTTGGCAGGGTGAATTTTTCTCTCACAATTACAGAGAACTCACAACGGGCACTCCCTGCCAAAGGACCACACTCACAGCCCAGAAGGCAGCCAGATCATCTTAAAGACCCACTGAGACCCAGCATCAGAGTTGTCAGACAATGTCTGCCTGCCCCACAGTAACCCACTCACTCTGTGGTGAATAAAAGCACTGAAATATGGCAAAATACATTTTATAGCCACATACAAAAAATGAGACCACAGAGTTATAAATGGCACAAGAAGAAGATTCATTATGTATACAGACAGTGATCTGGTCATATCAGAAATGAAACAAGAATGTATAGTTAAGATCCCAATTGCCTATATACACATTTGAACCATGCCACTCAGAAATACTCCATGAAATAAAGGATACTTGCAAGCTCAATCCATTTTAGTATCAGTCTAAAATGATTGTTTAGAGGGACACCTTCCAGTAATGCATTTAAACACAAAGAAGCAGTTTGTCATCATCTTGCATGCCATGAAAGCAGCACAATGTTCTACAATTTCTAATTTGCAATGAGAAGTCAAGATATTTATAACAACCTAATCATGTTAGTAGTTACCCTACATATTCCTATTGGCTTTTCCTCCTTTCTACATCCAGAATGTCTTTGCCTGTTTATTAAATCTGTGACTGTATCTTATACGCAATTACAAATTCAATTGCAAAAGGACAAAGATTGTTCTTTCTGCACCAAGGAATCTGCATCTGGTGAGGCCCTTTTAGACACTGTAATTTAATTTCCTAAAATTTAATGACAGCAATTATGCAAAATGTTACACAATATTACAGTACATTACCAGGTACTGTCTGTAACAGCCTCATCTCACCATAGGGCTTGTTCACAATGTCATTGCCAAGCTACACCGATTTTGGCAACATATGTAACAGCTTTAATTTCCCCTGAGATACCCTGCTAAATCTCAAAATCAGGTGTTGTCTAAGGCTAGATTTGATCCTGTGGATCCAGGCACTGGCCAGAGCGCTGCCACGCTCTCACTAATAACCATTAAATTGTTAGCAAGGTTACTACCTGAGCTCCTGCCAAACAGCGTTCTCCCAGAGAGTGCCCAAGCATGCTCTGGGGATCAGTGAGGGCCAGGGAACACTTTCAACAGCAATTCCAATGCAGCCACCTTCTCTTCAAAGGTTCATCTGCATGAAAATACAAGTATTGCAGAATTTGTTGTGAGGGCTGGAGAAGGCTCCTGGCCTGTTACTACTGCAGCCCAGCCTGAAAGTCTCTGTTATGGTTCCAGCTATTGCCTTTCCCCAGTTATGTCCCCTCCGTAGAAGATAAAGAGGTATGAGCTCGGTGTTAGAAGTACTATAAGGGTGGTTTCCCCTCCACCCTGTACTTAGAAGGGCTAGGTTAGGTGTTTTGATTATGTCCTGATACAGGCCAGTTTTAGCAGAGACTTTTCCTGGCCTAGCAGAATTTCTTTTGGTGCAATATGCTAGTAAAATTGTTATTATAGGTAACATTAGAGTGGTGAAAAATGTCTTTGCTAGGGTGGTTTATTTCACTCAGAGATCCAGCACAGACTGTTCCAGCAAATGTGCTTTCTTGCTGCCATAAACTGCAGCTGCACTATAACAGCAAACATTGCCTGGTATATAACAAGCCTAAGTCTAAAGGGATTTTGGACTATGACTTGATATTCTAAGATCGAGCAAGAGATGGTACAACATTTTTTATTTTGTTATCTAGGAGGATTTTCAATCAAGTTAGGACAGCTCAGTTATAAAATTATACAAGTTGTAACTATAAGAATTTTTAATTTTTCCTGCTTCAGACAGTGCTTCAGTTGCTGCCCAAGACAATGAGTATCTTGCTCTGACACAGCTTATGTCAACTGACTAAATTAAAGTTTGTGAAGAAGATATTACTTCTATACTTTAGAGATCTAAACAAAATACCACTTTGATTGCATAGAAGCTTAAGTCCTTCATCAAGAGACGTTTTATAACCAAGTTAGTTGAGCTGTTCTGCCCATGATTAATGCATACACTATGTCCAAGGGAGAGACACCGCTGCGGATACAATTCATGAAATACTAACTGTGTGATTCTAATTAAGATGTAGGTTGCTGCTGCATTAAGCAGATTTAGCTACATTAAGTAACTTATCCTTCCAAGTGGTTAATGAAATGGTATACCCCAAAAATTTCTTCAATAAAAAGGATTCTCTTTCAGCTGTTAAATTTCATTGTGAGAAAATAAAATGCACTGGCCCCAAAATCAACCCTCTTCGTTATTCGTCAGTATCTGTGGTCCTCTTCAGTACACAAAAGCTCCCCAAATCTTTTTCATTTCCACTTAGAGTGGACAATACATAGGGCCAGTCTGAAGAGGACTGCATGCAACTGAAGAAAATACAATTATTAAACCTCCCTTTCTTAGGACTAAGTGCCAAGCAAAAAACTCTTACCTCATGCACACATGGCTGGAACTTTGCCATCTGTTAGTAACTTCTGGCCTCCAACTCCTGCAGGATCCTAACATCAGTCCTCTAAGCATATTAGCATGTTCAGGGTGTATTAAGAGTCAAAGAGATCTCTGTTCTGGATTTACACAACTTACACACAGTTGAGCACAGATGTCCCACCGGGACTTTTCCGCAGTTTAAATGCATTTGTGCGCACAAGGCATTGAAAGATCAAAACCTTCCAAAGCAGCAGGACTAGAGGGAGATCTTAGCTGGCTCATGGGAATACCAAGACAGGAAACTAGTTTAAAATTCTGGCTCTGTTGAAGAGCGTCTCCAAAGTTGAATTTTCTCATGTTGTGCACACTGGCGTGGCAAAGTAGGAAACAGGTGCTGATGCACAGTTCTGTCCGTGCCAGAAATTACTTGAACAATCACGTAATTCTTCACTACTCATTACACTAGAAAAGATCTATCCTTTTCAAATTGAAAGCTGCATGCTGCATAGACATCAGTTGTCTTCACTTACAGCCTCCTAATGTTGACAACTAGATTTGCAGTACAGACAAAATGCGTTTCCTAAAGCAGACCCTCCTGAACTGTGGCTTCTGCAGCACTAGTGACACACAAACTACTTCCAAATGACATGTGGAGGCAGGTCTGCCTACCAGGAGATACTCAGCTGAAGTGTAGGGCAAACATCCCGAATCCATTACCCTTGGCAATCAGTTACTACTGGCCTGGAGGCACTTACCTGGTGACTTACACAAATTTCTGTACATAGGCACTAATTATTACTAACTGTTAATGAGCATTGATTGGAGCTATGGAGAGCAGCTTTATATGCTCATTTAGTAGGCCTAAATCTAACACATCTCACTCATTTAGTAGGTCTTAAACTCCATAAAGTAACAGCAGAAATAATTTCAATTTATATAGATTTTTGTTTAATAATGTATGAGTAAAAGTCAATCCTACTACAAGGGCAGTTTAGCACCAGACTTACTGGTAGGAGATTAAATTATCAGGAAATGCCAGGTGAGAAGAGCCAGAAGTAATAAATCAGGATTTTTTACTGGCAAAAGTCAACAAATCTGCCTGATCATAAGCAACCAAAGCATACCTGTCTTCCTTGTACAAGAACAAGATAACTTGGTGGTAGTATCCTTCCTCTACCCTTCAGAGACAAAGAGAAGGATAGGTTAATGACAAGAAGAGTAAGGCTTATGTTTCCAGCCTCCTGAGACCTGCCTTGAGAACTTGACCTCGGAACATGGGAAAGATTTCTTCACTAATAAACTGGACATCCATCCATGAGCTTCAGGATAAAATGTATATAAATATATATAAATGTACATAAATGTATTATCAGAGCTCCCCATTGTCATTTCATATTGCTGCTATATATGATTTTTTTGTTTTCATGTCAGCCGCATAGCTTTGTCCTTTACCTTTCATTGTACTATGTAGTTAAGGAAGTAAGGAAAGATTTAAAAAATACATATTTGTTTCTGAGAACCTAATTTCTCTGGATTGGGTGCCTCAAAATCCTTCATATCCCAGCCCACCGGCTGGAGTCGGCTGTGAACTGCTCACAGGGGTAAACAGGGTATGGTCAGAACCCAGCACATGAAGAAACTCGGGCGTGAGTTTTAACTTCCTGACATCAGGAAATGAATCATAGAATCATAGAAACACAAGGTTGGAAAGGACCTACAAGATCAGCTAGTCCAGCCAGCCTCCTGTCACCAATACTACCCATTAAACTACTAAATCATGTCTTGTAGCACCTCATCTAGATGCTTCTTGAACACCGCCAGGGACAGTGACTCCATCACCTCGCTGGGCAGGCCATCCCAGTGCCTGACCACTCTTTGGGAAAAAAAGTCTTTCCTGACATCTAATCTAAATTTCCCCAGATGCAACTTGTGCCCATTCCCTCGAGTCCTGTCATTAGTTATCTGGGAGAAGAGGCTGATCCCCTCCTCTTCACAGCCTCCCTTCAGGAAGTTGTAGAGTATGATGAGGTCTCCCCTGAGCCTTCTCTTCTCCAGACTAAACAATCCCAGCTCCCTCAGCCATTCCTCACAGGACTTGTGCTCCAGACCCCTCACCAGTTTTTTTGCCCTCCTCTGGACACATTCCAGGGCCTCGATGTCTTTCTTGTAGTGAGGGGCCCAAAACTGAACACAGTACTCAAGGTGCGGCTTCACCAGAGCTGAGTATAGG
>VZTM01014702.1:448103-458777 GCA_013400555.1 Jacana jacana
CCCGTGGAGCCCCGTCGCACCATGATGCGGAGCAGGGCGCTGTGGAGCTGCTGCCTGCAGCTGGCAGCGCTGCCCTCGGCAGCCGGCTGGTCGGGTGGGAGGCCGCAGCCGTTCAACGGCTCCTGCTGGAGAGCCGCGGAGCCGCCGCGGAGGGGGTGGGGCGGCACCATGGAGGAGGAGAAGGAGGAGGAGGAGGACGGGACGCCTCAGGGGCGGCAGCAGCAGCAGCAGCCCTGGAGGTGAGCGGCTCTCTGGAAGCGGGGGTCGCTGCCCCCGCGCCTTCCTGTGGGCAGGGAGGGACCGAGCCCGGCCAAGCGGCGGTACCCGCCCGGNCACAGTCATAGGAGATTAGGTTGGACCTAATGGCAACACATGACCATGGCAACACAGGGCTCTGTGAGGTGAGCCACTCTGTGGGCTGCCATGCATGGCCTCACCCGGGTGTCATGCTCCCTGTGAGATGGTACCTGTCGGCGACAGCGGCACCCCTTCAAGTTCCTGAGAAAACTTGAGGAGAAGCGTAAGAAACTTTTCATCACAGCACCAGGCAGTCAGTGCTCCTACTCCCCAGTGGGACTGTGGCCAGCACTTGCTAGCCATGGGAGCCAGACAGGTGCAGAAAAGCGTCCTTCCCTTNGCGGCTGGGGGAAGGGGAGCCGGGGCAGCGCCGCGCACCTGCTCTGAGCGGGGCTCGATACACGCTACCGGGGTCCCGCCGGGTGAGTGTGGCGGCGGGAGGAACCGGCCTGGGCCGCGGCGGGGAGAGAGCTCGGAAAAAGTTATGGGTGGGCGAGGTGGCGAGAGGCCAGGGAGGAGCTGCCCGATCCGGCGGTCCCCGGCGCTGCCTCGGCCGCTGAGGTGGGCGCCGGCTGCCGGCGGGGCGGGAGGGGTGTCGGTGGCTAAACCTCCACCAGCGCCTGCTCCGGACGCGCTCGGGACGGGGACATCCCTTCGCAGCGGGGGAAGGAAATCCCGGAGGAAGAAGTCTCGCCTCCCCCGCGGCGGCGCTGCCGTTTGCCGGGATCTGACGGTAAAAGGCGCTGCGGTGTCCCCCGGAGAAGCGGGTTATGTAACCGCCTCCAAAAAACGCCCTTCGTGAAGTGACGGTTTGGCGACTGTTTGCCTTCGGAGAGGAGACGCGAAGTGATGGTCCTCACCGGCGCTTCTCCTGCCATGTACAGCGCCGAGCCCGCGGTGTTAACCGAGTCCTTTACCGTGATTAGTTCAGCCAAATGATCTCGGTGATCGGCAATTATCTCTAGGAAGGACTTAGGGAAAGTGCTGGCTGAACGTCTTGCCGGCACGTAGTGGAGTTCGCGATAAATTTCAGCAGAAATGTTTTTCTCTGGTGATTTCTTACTCTTCTATTTAGTAATGGCCATTATGAAGCAAGTTTTAGTTGTAAAGGACTTAAGTATTTTTTTCTTTGTCTTTCAAGCAAGAGCGACCAAAGCGACATAAAAACATTAAATGTAGTTACAGGAAAAGTCTGGGTTTTGTTGTTTTCTTAAAAACAGTCTTTTTTTTTTTTAATTCATAGTAGCTGCTTTATCACCTAATAAAATAGGAAGCCTGATTCATTTCTGGGTAAAACTTTCAGGAATACAAGAAGACAAAGACATTTGTCTTACTAATACAAGAATTATTGCATCAGTTGCTTTAGAAATGCCCCAGATTCTCAGGAATTGGAATGCCTATTATAAAAAAGATAATGGGAACCTTGCACACCTGAGGACTGGAAAGCCCTGCCTGATGCCCTCACTGTGGTGGAGAGGACACGGTCGGCAGAGGGGGACGTAAAACATGACAGTGAAATTGTTCAAATACAGGTAGCAGTTAATTTGGCTTCAGCATGGCCCAAATCAGAAGAGACCTGCAGCCTCTTTTCAAAGGAAGCAATCAGTTATTATCTTCATTCATATTAACTAAGTAAGTTTGAGGAATTACCTCAGCAGAAATCTGCTATTTCCTCAGCCTTTATAAGCTCTAGACTGAACCAAAACTGCAAATTCTGGATTCAGAAATAGCTTTTAAATTCTTTTCTGCAAATGGGAAGGTGATCATTTTGTCTGTGATGAGAAAAATGGAAGTGCTGCCATATTAATTAATGCCTTTATACGTAATACCTGATGTGGAATTGTTTTTTTTAACTTTGGTCACACCTATAAATCCCTTCCTGATCTCACTTTATTTTTTTTTCCTCGTTCAATTGCTGAAAGCACGTAGCTTGCAGTGTGCTGGCTAGCACTGTAATCAGGGTCCTACTTCTAATATACTTAGAGCCAGGACCTCGGTAAATCACTTGGTCATCATGTGTCCAAACGCAGCTTTAAGTAAAAAGGATTTTTCTGTACACCGGATGTTGGATTTGGTTTGAATACTCTTAGAAAATTTGTGAAAGAAGTTACTTGTTATTTACTGTTTGCATGTAATATCTTAGTATTTAGCAGCTGCATAAAGAAGGGACGATTTGGGCTTGAATAGCCTACAGCTGTGCCTGAACATGTAGGATGTTGCATGAGCGAAAAGTCAAGTGCTAAGAAGGTATATCAAGATATTTTTCATGTGTGAGACCTGTTACCGTGGTTGGAGCTGGTAGTGCTACAATGCTGAGTAAGGCTTGTGGTAAGATTTCAGTTTTTATTGCTTATAACGTTTGGAAATAGTTTCAATTGTTTCAGCTGAAATCTCCCATGCTGTGGACTGGTTTTTGAGGGAGGGTTTCAGTGAGGTTCAGCTGTTCTGATAATGAGCTTGTGGCAATAACAAGTTTTTAGATGTGTTTATTTAGGTTAGCTTAAATGAAACACTTTGTCTCCTTAAAACACCTACACGTTTAGGATGGTGCCTCAAAAATTAGTAGATGATTCACATTTGTGTTGGAAAAGTGCCTTGAATCTTCCATGAGGAAAAACCCCAACAAATCAAACTACCTTTGTAGTTGAGTAACAGCCAAAGCACTTTGCATTTCATTGGAGTACCTCAAGAGACATCATAATCCAGAGATACAGGGATAGAGTAGAAGGTTGGTTATATAAAGGAAAAAGGACTGTCAGGAAAAAAGTTAACATGTTCTTACAATGGCTGTGTTTCAGTTTCAGTTGTGGCCAGTTAAAGAACCATAAGGGTGCTGTATTGCATATGCTTTCTGCTGTTAAGTTTTGGAGATTCAAAACTTTTATATTTGGAAAGGCTGATGGCCTTCTAGCTTAACTCACGTGAAAGACGGTCTCTGAGCAGTTGCATTCAAGAAAAAAAAATTTTTTCAACAAATAAAAATTTTTAATTTATTTTCCTTAATTGACCTGAAAAATATTTCTTTGGATTTTGATAAATCTGTGGTAAAATGCTAATAATAGTTCTACAAAATCCGTATATCCGTATGTGTGTTTATACATACATGGACAAAGAGAGAGAATGTTGTTGAGACAAGCAGAAATTGAACTTACATTGAAATGTAAGTAGATTTAGAAAGAATTTAGGGATTATTTTTTTATATATATATTCCACAGAAATGACATTGGGTCCTATGTGTTTGGACTTTGAACTGAAGAGAGGGAATCAAATAGACAAGCTTTTAAATATATGTATATTTAAACAAAATCTTGTGACTGTGTATTAACTTAAAAATAAAATCTATTTTAGTGCTTGGGCGTTGCTGCACTTCCTGGACAACTGAGGTTTTATAGGGTTTTAAAGGATTATTCTCAGTGCCAATCTAGAGAAAGTTTGCATAAGAGTTTGTTCCTTTCTGGCATGGAGAGAAAAGGGAGAAGAAAATTATAAGCCTTACTAAATGAGATGGAGATAGCAATTGTGCAGTTGCAGACATAAAAGTGCCAGAGTTCATTATAATTGAACTGCTTTAGATCCTGCTTTGCCAAGTGGATCCTATGGATCAAGGTTTTAACATGATTTCTGTTTTTTTCTTTTATGGAAACAGTTCTTACTTTGCCTTTATGGCCATGTGCTACAAAGGAAATCAGATTTCTACTAGAGTATGTTCAAGTGGAACCTTAGTTTCATTATGTGTAGTAGTGTTTATTTTTAGCCATGTTTAACTGATGTAAGATGTTAAAGAGGAAGCCTTTACCTCTGGAACGGAGTGCAACCTTGTAATGTTTTAAATTTTTCATTTTAGTTAAAAAACCCAAACCCAACTGTGATAATAACTTCAATGTTGCATAAAACTTAAAATACTAAGCCCAAGATGCGTAGGCTGTTAATGCATCAGAGTGGCTAAAGTGTGTTTATAAATACTAAACTTTAAAGTTTGGGTTGTTTGGGGTTTTTTTCAACAGTAAGCCCCATCCTGGAAAGATTTGCCTCAGTTACTAACTCTCGTCACCAGCAGACCAATTGGAACTAATGAACATTTGCATAAATACTTGTAGCGGTGGAGTTGGTGCCAGAACACTAAAGTTGGGGTCTAGATCCTGTAGCTGGGTTGGTATAAGTTTCATGTTTGCTCTTTTGGAAAAGCTTTCTTGAAATCCTGTGCAAGTGTGAAGGGGCACCCATGGAGATGGTAGTTGCTGTTGGAATGCAGGGTTATCTGCCCGGTGGTGTGCCTCTGCTATCTTCTCTTATTTTTCTGTTGGTTTTAAAAATTTTCTGCATTTGATCTGTGATCTGGTCATTGTCTTGTGTACCCCAACACGGCTGTAACACACAAGCTGTGTGTTGTCAGCCTGACTCCTGCAGAGCAGGTAAGAAATCTTTCATTGCAACTCTTGTGTTTTCAGCGTTCTTCCCTGTGCCTGAAGTAGTCACATGAAACTGGTTGCTCAGGGAGAGCAAAGTAAAGCACTTTCTGTTCTGGTGTAGGAAAAATTGACTTCTTTCCTTTGGTGATTGCTTCAGCAATAGCAGAGAATTATTCTGCTCTTTTAAATGTGATGGCCACATGCCAAATTTCTGATACTTTGATTCAAGACTGCAGCAAAAGATGAGGGAAGTAACTATAGGCCTGTATAGCTGCAGAAACTGGTTACGGGGTCTGTCTCCTCTGTTAGTACACGTGGCCCCTCTGGACTGCTACTGCCTTAACAGTGATCATAACTTAAAAAGAGCGTGTGTGTAACAGAAAGCTTCTATAATATTGAGTGTAGCACATAGCATCCTCGGGGACTACAAAGTGGTCATATTAGACAGGGGCAGAAAGCTGGGGCTCCTGGAAACAAAGGTAAAATAGAGTATTGTGACAGTTCCAGGAAGAGGCATCTTTATGCAGTTCATACAATGAGAATCAGATTTAACCCAGGGTTGAGAAATAACTGGCTCCAGGGACTACTGATGGACCTGACTCTGAAGACTGCATTTGTATCCAGAGGCATATAAGTGTGTAGCTGATAGGCACTTGTGATGGCTACGAATAACTTTCTGTTGGCTTAGTTCCCCTAATGAGTAGTGGAGAGGTAGAGGTCAGAATGCATAGTAACGGGAGCGTGCAGCCTTTTGGGTGCTGGGTAACTATTAAACCTGCTTGGTTGTAATACAAAACATCGCTGTCAGAGGAGGCAGCCAGAGTTGAAGCAGCAGCAGCAGCACCAAGTGTGAAAACTTGGATAGGGAATAAATGGAAAATGGAATATATTAAGGGTAGGGTGAATCGCTGAACTTAACTTGGTGGTGTCTGTAACTGAGCTACACTGAGTGCATTCTACGTGGAGGGTGTTTAAGTAATTAGGTTTTGTTGGTTTTTTTTTATAGCAGTGCTGCAATAAGTAGCGTTTGTTTACAACAGTGTATTCCTGCTTTTGCCCTTCCCTGTCCTGGCCAATTTGTTGGTATAAACACTCTCATGGTTACACAGTGATGCAGGAGAAAAGGAAGTGCTTCTGTAGGAGATGGGAAGGTAAGACTATCAGCTGGATCAGTTTCTTGAACTAATTCACCACGTGGGCACAAATGTTTGTGTTGGCGAGCCTGGGGGTGGAAATGGATTGGCTCCTGGTGGCGGCTGCTGAAGCAATACAGCTGGAGTAAGAATACGCCTAACAACACCCAACCACGGACAGGCACTCACATTTGTTTTATTTGTAACTGTTTTTTTCTGTTTTATCTAAGTAAAACTTTGCTTTGTTTTACTGTTGAACCCCAAACTAGATAAGAATGGTAAAGATTTCCATTATCAACTCAATTATTCGTCTGTCTTCAACAGCGCACAAGATCGCTGCAGAGCCAGTGTACTTACAGATCTGTTGAGAACAGAGAACTGGTCTGGCAGCCGATAGCTGTGGTATGAAATGGGTATGTCTGAGAACGAAAGAAGGCTGTACTAGCATAGGGTTTTTTTCCTCTGTGGATGTTTGGAAAATATGGAAATAAGCCATCACACAATATCCCAAGCTGGCTGTTAAAATATCAGATAATTTGAATGAAAATTTCTGCAATGTGTTCTTGCCAGCAACTTCTAAAAGGGGAAATCTCAAATAATAAATGTGTGTATAGATCAACTAGATCTTTGTGTGAAATCCTAAGACCAAGACTGTCTGGAATAATTGCTGTTGCAACTGCAGTCATAAAAAAAGGAAAAAAAGTATGTAGTGAGAGAACACTTCCAAGCTGCGTAGCAGTGTTCGGTTTGCAGGAAGCTCAGGTTCTTACTGTGGTAACTGTACAGTGGTGTATGATGAACAGCCTAAAGTACTGCACAATAAAAGTTTAAATGCATTCAGAATTTTCCAGTCTCAAACTGCTCACTAATTAAAGCAGACAATTTCAGACCTGAAGGAAAAATAAAAGCACAGCCAAGACTTAGCTGGCAGTTGTTTGATAGTCAAGCACGCGGGAGCCTTTTTTCAAAAAATTATAGGCTCCCTGGTGTTCGCAAATTCCTTACCTTTTAGCTTAAATCCTTTCTTCTTTTCTTTTATGTTTTTCCTTCTAGTTCCAAACCAAAAAGTGTGCTTTTTGCAGTCATAAAAACCATGCATGTTGAAAGAAAACTTCCAAGTTGTGTAGCAGCATATGACTTGCAGAACGCCCAGATGCTTGCTCTGGTAAGGCTGCAGTGCCATGATGAAGCACAAACCAGTTGAGTTTGCTATCAATTGTGTGCTGTCCCTTTTAGGTGATGTGTAGTGCAGCCCAGTTTTGGATGTAGTCTATATAGAGAGGCGGTAATTAAGAATGAACCAAACCTGTTGCTTCAAAAATAGAGGAAATGAAGGCTGTTTGGAAAGCTCTGGAATGTTTGCAAGGTGAGCATGAAGTTTGGTGGATGTTGGGTTCCAGTAAACCATCACTTGATAGTAACTCTTTCTTAAACTTTTTGCCTTAGGGATTTGTTAATAAGGACCACGTTTCTGTGTAGAAAAGCAGAATAAATCTGTTCTGGCAGACTTCACAGTTAGTCGCGTGTGTGTGCGTGGCTGTGGGCTTAGCAGGGGGAACCACATACACTTCAGTGGAAACTGGAACAGGAGCCCGGGCGGAAAGGTGAAGATTCACAGAGTAGATTTAACGTTGATGCATTTCTTCAAATAAAGTTAAAAGTATTTGACTTGAAGCTCTGATGTGTTTTAAAAGACCATTTAATAGAAAATTTTACTGTCAGTGCTTCTTGTAATGTTAACAAGATACATCTTGTTTCCAACCTTCTTTTGGAATAGAAAGGGAAAGCATTAAAATGTTTTGTTAAACTGTCAATTATTTTGTAAGTAAACAGAAGACTCAAAGCCAAAATATTTGTATCCAAGTGTACAGTTGCATAAGCAATGCTAAAATAAATAATTGACCCCAAACCTGTTGTCCTTAGGGCTATATCACATTTACAGGTGTAAGCTTGTTTACTGGGACATAAAACACGGGTTTTACATGCCATGTCCTGCCTGATCTACAGCTTCTCTCTTGCTCTGGGGATTACTAGGGCCCCCTTAGTATTTGGTGCTGGAAAACCGGTTATGTGAGCTCTGAATTTTGATTCATGTTAGGCTTCATCTTATTAATCAGACAGTGGTGTTCTTTCCCCGTCTAGATTACCTCCTGGCCTCGTGGATTTGGGATGACCAATGGTTTCCTTTAGCAGTTTCTATGTCTTGGGGTATTTCCTTTTCTGGATTCATTTGAAACAGTGAAGCATCTCTGAGCACAGAGAGGGTGGTTGCGTTGCATCTTGCCTGAGCTCCACTTACAGAAGGTGGCAATCCACTTACCCTTGTTTAGGGGAGCTCACCTTATCCCGAAGGATGAGTTCCACCTATTAAGAAAGCAGTTTATTGCTTTTAAATAAAATAGTACTTCTGCTTTTTGTTTAAAAGTGAGGAAAATAGAACATTTCTTGTGGAACCTTAGAATAACAAATATTCACTTAGCACATGACCCTTTCCCCCTGCCCCTCCTGAGTGAAAACCTCTCTTCTTCTTTTGTTGTTTATCTAGTGCTTAAATTTACTTCTCAAGTGCCAAACTATTATTTTTTTTTTTTGAGGGGAAGAATTCAGGAAAGCTGGATGAAAAATCACCTAATTTCTGATTAGGTATTTTCTAATAATTAAAATATACATGCCAAATCTCTTTGTAGAGACTATCTTTTGCAAAAGGGTAAGAATGCCCCTGGACTGATAACTGGCTTTTAAGCTAATGATTCCTGGCTTTGAAGAAATTATCTACTTTTTTTCTTTTTTTTTAAATTAGAAAAGCTAGATTTCTTTTACTGTATTCCATGAATATTTGAGGATATATTTTGCCAGTTTAAATGAAA
This sequence comes from Jacana jacana, assembly GCA_013400555.1. Classification (NCBI taxonomy): domain Eukaryota; kingdom Metazoa; phylum Chordata; class Aves; order Charadriiformes; family Jacanidae; genus Jacana; species Jacana jacana. Next base: position 456,810 of record VZTM01014702.1, read on the forward strand.
CGGAAATGAACTGGCAAGGTTGATACTTCAAAGGAATCTACAGTTCATCAGGAGTACTTTGTCAGTTAATTGTTTGTAAATGTGTCCCTTTCTTACGCATGTAAAAGGGTTCAAAGTACGCTGTGAGCACTGAGGTCTTTTATCCCTTCGGTTACTTATGGAATACTAATGAAAGTAATGTATGTGCATCATGTGGAAAATATGTTGGCAGACAGATACCTGCAGTGCCTTAAATGTTTTGGCATTGTCTTTGTTTAATCAGCATAGTTGATCCCTACTTCCCCCACAGGTTTATACTTTCAGAATAAGATCAAAGGTTTATATGAAAATTTAGAAGTCAAATTCGCCTATTTTAGAGATGAATGAATAGATAAACAGAAGCTTAAAAATAAAACCTTAGGCACTCCGGTCTCTAATATAAAAAGTCTTGTAGAAATAATTATTACAGTAGTTCTATATATTTAAAAATCAGACATCTGAGATGTTAACAGAAGAATTTCCTGGAATTAAATACCTATCTGATTAAACTTTTGTGATTTGTTTTCATGATGCTTTCTAGAGGAGCAGATGTTTTTATGCTGTGTCTGCGTGCTTTGCTAAATTAATAGGATGACTTGGCATTGAAAGCACTCTTTGAGGAATGCCAAAAAAACCCAAATGCTCTTAAGTTTAAAGTGACAGTTAAAATATCCATTAATGATTTTGGGGTATTCTCTCTGCCTTTCTGTGGCACCGGTTCTTTTCTTTTACCATTTATGTCTGCTTAAAATCATATGGAGTAAGTTGGGTGGCTGTTCCATTAAAGGCTGATTCCAGCAAATGCTTAGTGGAACAGAGAGAAAAGCCTAGGAGTATCAGTGGCTAAATTAAAATTATGATGCAAGTGTGATATCTTACTGCCGAATAGAAAATACATAAATGCAGTAGTTTCAGTAAAACCAGGGGGAAACTAGAGTGCAGACAATTACATTAAAACAAGATGACGACCAAGGGTGCTATTTATCAAAAATTCTATCAGCAATGTTTTCTGAACATTGTTCATGCTTCTTTATCGCAGTGAATTATTATGTGTTGATATCTTCTTTACTGTAGGGCAAAATAAGGGTTATTTTGTTAAGAAAATTTCACAATATTTACCAGCTGTCGTGTCTTTGCATCTGACACCAGACTTTTTATTCAGTAAGTGGTTGCTGCTGAAGTAGCAGGGGCGGGCTCTGCATTTGCAGTTGGAGCATCACCAGCAAATGCATTTGGGTCCAGTTTGACAACACTTCTATGTGTATAAAGTCTTAGCTGTAATGTTGCAGTGACAATGTATTTCTTTTCACCTGTAATTACAAACTCATGAGGGGCACAGCGAGTTAAGCACTTTCTAAAAGAGATGTGGTTTTAATCCTATTCTCTGAAAAGGTTTGGGTGAGTAACTTTGGTACATGTATGCGGTGCTTCTCATCTAAGTATACTGCTAAAGTTTGAGTATCTGAGTTAATGAAAGAGGAGGTAGGCTCAAACACGTGGTGGAGAGTTTTCCGGAGGACAAAGTTCACAATTTTTTTTATTAAAAATTATTCCTGCACCTAAATGTTATATCATGCTGTCTGTTCATTACTAGTCACCTTCTAGTTTTTATCAGGTAGAGTTTGTGAGTACCAGAAAGTTGTGCACTCTTTAAAATAGCAACCTATTTATCTTAGAAATCTGTCAGAACAGTGTATTTACTTTAAACTGAAGTAGTGAAAGTAAATCTAGAAATGGAAGCCTTCAGCTTCAACTGAATTGCTTCAGCAATTTTTAAAATAAATTAAGGATGGGTTAGGTTGTTGTTTTTTTTCTACTTTGGATATAATGAGATCTATAGGGCTCCATCCTCCTCACCTCTGCAACACTTCGTGCCGTTTGTAGTAAGAGATTGTCTACTGTGATTGTGGTTTTTTTACACACGTGCCAAAATTGTGGCTTTACAGAAAT
>VZTM01014704.1:0-30161 GCA_013400555.1 Jacana jacana
TTGACGCTCTTTTACGTTCTAGGTATTCTTCAAGGCAGGTCTCCTGGGACTCCTAGAGGAGATGCGAGATGAGAAACTTGTGAGCCTCATCACTCATACACAAGCTATGTGCAGAGGGTTCCTCATGCGGGCTGAATATAAAAAGATGACTGAAAGAAGGTAAAAATAAGAAAATGATAGCAGATTTTAAGTCAAGCAATGCAGTATATTACCTCAGGCCAAGAACTGTCCTTGGAAAAGACCCTTGGAAAGATTAGCAGATACAAAAGAAACACAAAAATAATGCTTTCCTTGTAATAGTCTCCCAGATTCTCACAATGGCTATTTAGCAATTGGGACATGCAGCTGGAGAGGATACTTGATATTTAATAACAAATCTTTTCTCCAGAAATGCACTTTTTCAACCTTTAAATCCTGTGGCAATGATAGCAAACTGAAACAATGCTATGGTTTCTCTGTTTGAATATGCTCCTTGATAATTTCATTGGATCACATCAGTTTTGTAAGTAATGGCATATGGTCACTCTCAGCTCTCCTCTTTAATTTTCTTTCATATTTCCATTATCTATGACAAACAAGTATACCTTGTACACAGAAGATTTTACTTGTACAATTCTGTAGTACCTATTTAGCTCAGGGTCTTTCTGAGCCAGGGATAGTTTCTAAGAATTAAATAACTTTTACTAGATTTCTCTGCAAGGAACTGTCTAATCTCCCCTTGACATATGAGAATCAAAACCATTCCTTTGCATTCAATTCCATAAAAATGTTTTGGTTTTGTTTTCAGTTTCTGACTCAATAATTTGTAATATGGTATTTGAAGTGACCCACAAAGCATCAATCTGCTATTTCCATAATTGCCTGTAACTCCCAGATTTATAATCTCAGCAGCAATACTTCAAGAATGTCAGTTTTCACTCTGGTATTCCCCAGAGCACTTGCACTTTGAGACTGAGGAAAGTCTTCAATATTCCTATGCAACTTTTTAGTAAAGCTCATGTGTTTTGGAGTATTTCTCCCTCTTACAACCTAACATAGTTCTCATTTCATGCTACTGAGCCAGCCATTCTGCAAACAAAGGCTTAGAAATGGCATTGGAAACTAGCCTTAGAAAAACGCCTGTAATAAAAAAAACAAGGGAAGTGGGGAAAAAGGTCTCATGCAAGAGTCTTACTACTCTAATAAACTGTTTTCATTTTTTCAGAGAATCCATTTATATCATCCAATACAATATTAGAGCATTCATGAATGTCAAGCACTGGCCCTGGATGAAGCTGTACTTCAAGATGAAGCCCTTGCTGAAGAGTGCAGAATCTGAGAAGGAGATGGCCAACATGAAGGAGGAATTTGAGAAAACCAAGGAAGAGCTTGCGAAGTCTGAAGCAAAGAGGAAGGAGTTGGAGGAGAAAATGGTGACCCTGTTGCAAGAGAAAAATGACCTGCAGCTTCAGGTTCAATCAGTGAGTAATCTCCAAATTCCTTTCTCTTTTGCATTGTCTTTCACAAAGAGACATGTAATAGCCAGATTCGCCACCACTTTGTGTCTGGCTTTGTCTTTCAAACCTAAGCAAAGTGAGTACAAACCACACACAAAACAATATCAGCAGTATGAATACAGGAAATTCTGAGTGTGGCCCCATGTAAATGCACTTCACTATTAAGCACTCACCAGTGGATGAATAAGATTTTCCCCAGTATACAAAATGTATTCCTAATAATGGTATATGATTCTGGTTAAAATATAAGCTGTTTCTACATCTGCTGCCCATTATAATATGGGATGTTTTTCTGTCAGAAACAGGACTGAAACTGTGGAACAAAGACTGATGCTTTACTCTGGAATAGACTGAAATTGCACAAGGCAGGAGTATTGTCAAATGTTAAAAGGTTGAGATAGTAGCATTAAGTTAGACAAATTTTTTTCTGTTAATCATGTGTCTCAAAATATTATAGTAAAAGTTGCATGCTAAAATTTAGGCTAAGCCTGATCCCGTCTTGGCTGAGAGGGAGTTTACAGGATGATGGGAGCAATGTTAGCCTCATGAGAATAAAGTGAGAGAGGAAGTTTGGGGAGAGACAGTCTGACCTGTGTCGTCAGAGTTGGAAGAGCTTATTAAAGCTAGAATCATCCAAGCTCCTATGAAAACTGAAATTCTGTTTTACAAATCCATGCTTAAGCTCATACTTCCAGGATGTCCAGTTTACTACCCCTCCTCATATATTGCACTGACTCCTTGCAAGGGTCTTGCTATGACTAAACCCTGTGAGTTTATTTCATGTTATTGTAGTCAAACCATCTGACCAGCTGAAATAAAGTATCTCCACCATGGGATCCTGACCCACTTTCCTAAGTCATGCCTGAATAGGACAATTTCCTTATGGTTGAATCATGTGCAAAGGAAATTCTGCCACAACTTTTGCAGTCAGTTTCCTGGAGATGGTGTTTGAACAACAGACATTGACTTTTGTAATCTTTATGATAAACATAACGTGCCTTCAATATGTTCTGGCAGGAGAGCGAAAATCTAGCTGATGCCGAAGAGAGATGTGAAGGACTCATCAAAAGTAAAATCCAGCTGGAAGCTAAAATTAAAGAACTAAGTGAAAGAATTGAGGATGAAGAGGAGATGAACGCCGAATTGACAGCAAAGAAGAGGAAACTTGAAGATGAGTGCTCTGAGCTGAAGAAAGATATTGATGATCTTGAACTAACTCTGGCCAAAGTGGAAAAGGAGAAGCATGCAACAGAGAATAAGGTAGCAAAGGAGTAAGGGAATTATTTTTTCCCAGACAGTTTTCATTATCGTGGAAAGTTACAGTCATTCTTAAGTGCTCTGAAGTGGTACGTGGCAAGGGACAGGAGAGAGATATTGCCACTTAATCACCCATGATGGAACATTTTTTTTGTTAAAAGGATAATTTCCTTTAGGAAAAATATATCTTCCATGACAGTTCAAAAAAATTTAAGAAGTTGTTATCATGCTTGATAGAGAATTTCCACATAAAGAAGCAATATATTTGTGTATCCTGTGGATAGTGGAGGGCTAGTCAGTTTGTGAGTAGCTCAGCGCAGAATGGCTTTCATGGCCCTTCCTCAAATGTATTGAAGTTAATTTGCAGATGTCAAATGTTTTCATATAATTCTCCTATATTTAAGAAGCCCAGGTTTCAGCTAGGATGGACATCCATTTCCTTCATTGACTTGACAGGTGAAATTTCTTCCTGGGAGAGTCTATATGAGGTGGTTGCTAACTCATTTATCTCCCAATAGAAACACAGGTCTTTTCACATACATCTCAACAATCAATGTATCTTTGTCTAGAAAGTATATCAAACACAAATCAAAATAATTTTTTTCTGAGCAAAGAACAACTCGGGGACCTTTTGTAAATCCCAATGGGAAAAGATTGCAGAGGCAGGTGAATATCTAGCACATGTTCCACTATAGAATTCAACAGGATAGGGTTGTTAGTAAAAAACAACTGAAGCAAGAATTTCTACCACTGCAGGACTAGAGAGGTCCCACTCTCAGGCATGACACTTGTTGCTACCCTCATCATTAATGATGTAGACTTCCATGGCGAGCATTTTGACTACATCCATGCCAGATTTTGCAAGGACGTACTCACTGGGTTCTCAGTCTGTCATTCCTCAAGACACCTTCTCACGGTACGGATGCTGGCTGTCTTAACAGGTTAAGAATCTTACAGAAGAGATGGCAGCTCTGGATGAAAATATTTCTAAACTCACTAAGGAGAAAAAGGCCTTCCAGGAAGCTCACCAGCAGACACTGGATGACTTGCAAGTTGAGGAAGACAAAGTCAGCACACTCACCAAAACAAAGACAAAACTGGAGCAGCAAGTAAATGATGTAAGAAAAAGTTTTTTGTTTATTTAAACAGCATGCAGAGTTTGGTGCCTACAACTATCTGGAGTGGTATAGCTGTGGCAGTGTATAGCTGTGGAAGTTTACAGATTGATGCAGAGTTATTTGTGGTCTCTCACTGTGCAGCATGGAAATACTTGAGGAAGATACGAGCACAGTGTATTTGTCAATATTTAGCAGTCTGTAGACTAGGAACTGAAGCCAATGGAAATTGTTAATTTCCATCTTTTTCAAAAACTTGCACTCCAGCTGTGCACTGCAAAGTTGTGGATAGTTTAATATCTGAAACCAAGTACTAAAGGCAGCTCTGATCCTCAGCAAGAGTGTAGCAGATTTGGAGATGAGAATTATATACAGGATCTGATTGTTTTCTCTGTCAATTTCCAACTCTACTTATAATTTTAGATCAAGAATAGATACTTTCAAAGTGTAATTTACGTGTTTCAAAGTATACTTTCTATGTTTTAGCTTGAAGGCTCTCTGGAACAAGAGAAGAAACTGCGAATAGACCTTGAGAGAGCAAAGAGAAAACTGGAGGGAGACCTGAAAATGTCTCAGGATTCCATCATGGATCTGGAAAATGATAAGCAACAGATGGATGACAGGCTAAAAAAGTATTGCACAGATTTTTTTATGCTGTGAATTCTAAAATTCAAATTTTATCTTTACCCTGTTGAATTTACATTCTTGTTCTTTAACAGAAAGGATTTTGAAATCAGCCAGTTGCAAAGTAAAAGTGAAGATGAGCAGGCTCAAAGTTCTCAGCTGCAAAAGAAAATTAAGGAGCTTCAGGTAAAGTCTAAGAGGTTTTTTATTATTTTTTTTTTAGTCACTAAGCACAAGCCACTTAATTACTATTTATTCTTAAATAATTCTACAAAAATATTCTCCTACACATGAATAAAACAATTAACCTGGACTCTGGGTGCTGTTCCCATCTTAGGGCACTTTTAGAGCAGCTCTGGCTTCCAACCATACACAAGTACATGAGAAATTTCTGAAGTTAAGCTTGTGGCAGGATTTGAAAAAGGACCAGATACAGAGTTATAACAGTAGTGAAGCCACTGAGTACTACTTTTCTAAGAAAACATCAGAACGTGAAACAATCTGTCATTAGCAGGACAGGTATCACCTTCTAAATTAAGACATTTGTCTTCAGTGATATTTAGCCCATGGTTGCTCATCCCAATGTTCCTTCCTTCTGTCCTGTTTGTCAATAGAGAGAGGACACTGCTTTGTTTTGTCCTAGCCTTTCAGAAATTCTAAGAAACTCACATTCCTTTATATTTTCCAGCATCATATCCCCTATTTCGTCAGAAAAGTGAATTGGTAGATCCTTCATAACATAAGAAATCCCTTCTGAGCTATAAGTTAAAGGAAATACCATAATTTACGTTCACTATTGTTCCAAAACTGAATACTGCGTGTCCTAGGACGAAATTTCCAGTAGTGATATAAATGGATGTGAATGTTTGCTCTTTATTCATAGAATCATAGAATCATAGAATCATTCAGGTTGGAAGAGACCCCTGGGATCATCAAGTCCAACCATCAGCCCTACTCTACAAGTTCTCCCCTACACCATATCCCTCAACACCACATCTAATATGCTCTTAAACACAGTCAGGGATGGGGACTCCACCACCTCCCCGGGCAGCTGATTCCACTGACTGACCACTCTCTCCATGAAAAATTTTTCCTTAATTATAGTTTCAAATAAATTCCTTAATTATAGTTTCAAATCGGTCTGTTCAGGAGTCCTCATTTAACCAATAGACTTTTACAGGCTCGAATAGAGGAACTGGAGGAGGAAATTGAGGCTGAACGTGCAATCCGTGCAAAGACTGAAAAGCAGCGAGTTGACCTCTCCAGGGAGCTGGAGGAGATCAGTGAGCGGCTGGAAGAAGCCGGAGGGGCTACCGCAGCTCAGATCGACATGAACAAGAAGCGTGAGGCAGAATTTCAGAAGATGCGTCGCGACCTGGAAGAGGCCACGCTGCAGCACGAAGCCACGGCTGCCGCCCTGCGCAAGAAGCACGCGGACAGCACGGCTGAGCTGGGGGAGCAGATCGACAACCTGCAGCGAGTGAAGCAGAAGCTGGAGAAGGAGAAGAGTGAGCTGAAGATGGAGATCGACGACTTGGCCAGTAACATGGAGTCTGTCTCCAAAGCCAAGGTTGCTGCACAGGAACAAACACCTCGTATCATTACCGTTGCTTTCTGAACAATGAGCTGAAAGATTTGTTTCTATCTTTTAACAGAGCAATCTGGAAAAGATGTGCCGAGCTCTCGAAGACCAGTTCAGTGAAGTCAGAACCAAAGATGATGAACACATGCGGCTAATTAATGATCTGAACATGCAGAAAACACGTCTACAGACTGAGAATGGTATGTCCCTAGAATAAATGTAATTGTTCTGTGAAAATTACTTAAATATGCTCTCTGACTGCTTGTGTATTTTATAATATATTCATCACTGGATGATCTGAACAAAACTCAGACTGTAGAACTTCCTCTTGGTGGCAGTCAAAATTTCACTCGAGGAAGCAAAAGCAGAACTGTCAATCAAAATGAATGTGGCTTTGGTCAGTGTGCCAGCACAAAATTTATTTTTGATGGGTTTTTCCTACTTGTGGGAATGAAATTGCTGCTCTCCTTTCACTTTAGCACAATAAGTTTTGTAATCTCTTTCCATACAGCTAGCTTTCCTCATTTTTATGTGTCACATTTCATATCTCTGTCTAAAAAAATAAATGTTTACTCATTAGGTGAACTTACTCGGCAGCTGGAGGAGAAGGAGTCCTTGATTTCTCAGTTGACTCGGGGAAAACATGCTTTCTCTCAGCAGACTGAAGAGCTGAAGAGGCAACTAGAGGAAGAAAATAAGGTTATTTGTTTTAATTTGGACTGACAAGTTGTAAAATAAATCAATGAGCTGAAACAACAAATGAGTTTTCTCCTCAGAGAAAGGTGGAGACTTAAACACATAAAACTTTCGAAGATTCCATTGGATTAGAAAATATAGAACAGGCATTACAAATAAAATAAGGAAGACAGTTTAAGCCTTTTTTAGCATGCTTTCTTAGGTTGAAAATCATGCAAGAAGCGAATGGAAAGAGCTCTCTGTAGATACCTCACTGCTACAGGAAATCTCTGAGGCAAAGAACATAGCAGCAGCTAAAAAAAGGAGAGAGCAGAAGTGCAGGTGTAACCTGTGACAACATAGATTATAGTTTCTTCCACCTTCCACCAAGTTCTACCTGAAAAGCTTATGGGGAAATTTTTTGAAAGATAAAAAAGAAGCACTTGTTGCAGCTGAGTTGAGTGGCGGTACCCCCAACACAGTGGGCAAGTGCCTGATCTTGCTTAACAATTTCAAATCTGCAAGATTCCCTAATGTTATTCATTTTGTTCTTTCTATTATTCAAGCAACAGTTGCACATGGGCAGGTAGATATATAGGTTTTATTGAAATACAGTAAAAAAATCCTGTCATAAATCATTAATCTTTTGGCAATTTGTGTACTTATAACTACCCAGGCCAAGAACGCCCTGGCCCACGCCTTGCAGTCTGCTCGCCACGACTGTGACCTGCTCCGGGAACAATATGAGGAGGAGCAGGAGGCCAAGGGGGAGCTGCAGCGTGCCCTGTCCAAGGCCAACAGCGAAGTGGCCCAGTGGAGAACCAAATACGAGACGGACGCTATTCAGCGCACAGAGGAGCTGGAGGAGGCCAAGTACGTGTAGGGATGGTCTGGAGCAAGCAGAAGTGTAAATGCAAGAAGGACCTGAAGGAAACAAGAATATGCATGTAGGGAAAATATGCAGAGTAGTGTCCTTTGTAGTTTGTTAGGATTGAAAAGGGGAGCAAGTTGGAGCTTACTCAAAGGAGGAGAAAGAGTAGGGGTATGGGAGTGTCACCAGAAAGGAAAATTACGCAGTTAATCATAGTAGTTGAGAGACCACATTCTTTGCCAATATTTAAAGTGTGATTCTGGTTCCTCTCCATGTTTGTGTAGTCTACTTCTTGGTTAAGTAGTCTCCCAGCCTATGCACTACTTAAGCTTGCTGTGTCACCCCAGGCTCCTAGTGATGCTCGCTGTTCACATCACAGCTTTCTATGTTTCTCTCTCTCTGCCCATCTCCCCCATTCTCTTTCTGCCCATTTTCTTAGAACGCCAGAATTTTCCTAGTCCCATCTCTGATTGTTTCATCCTGCAGAAAGAAGCTCGCTCAGCACCTCCAGGAGTCAGAGGAGCAGATTGAGGCTGTCAATTCAAAATGTGCTTCACTTGAGAAGACAAAGCAGAGGCTGCAGGGGGAAGTGGATGACCTCATGATTGACGTGGAGAGGTCAAATGCAGCCTGCGCAGCATTTGATAAAAAGCAGAAGAATTTTGACAAGGTTCATTCAAAGAGCGTGCCAGATCTGAATGTTACACATTTGATAGACCAGGCCAATTTTTTTAATTACGGAAGTTCTGCACTCACAGTAAGATAAAATACGTTTTATCTAAAACAAAGCTATGGTAAGGAGCACATCACTTGACATGTGATAATGATAATGACATGTGAGTGTCAATAGCTCCAGATGACCACAACAAATGATAAAGTAGCTTTCTGATAGTTTTAGAAAGCATGAAGTTTTCTTAATGGAGATTGAGAGGATCCATTTCTAGTCTTTGATCAAACAGAGAAGGTATTTTCAAGCAAGCAAATACCTTATGCTTGGCCCTAAGTCTGCCAGCCTTGTATTTCAGGTCAAGCCTCAGACTCCTTTCCACAGTTCCAGCCTTCAATAACCAGCCCAGTGCCTTGGCCCAGCCTTGTGAATTGGGTGAATGTGCTAAAAGAAAGATGCCCTGCAGGTCTGTGGTACCAACTTCAGAAGACAATCAGTAATGTGATCCTTCATGGGCTGAGTGCAAGACAACTGATTCCTGTAATAATAAAAAAGCTCAATCAGCTTCATTCAGACTAACCACATTGTGTTCACTGCTGTCAAACCAAATTCCTGCCTGAGGATTTGGGGTATGCACTAGTGCTGGTTGAAAAGGATAATTCAAGTAGGTTCCACCAAAACGACCGGAGGGCATTGAATTGATTTTCACAGAGCCCAAAACAAGTCCTGTAAAGTGCAGAGACAGAGGTGTTGCAGAACAGGTCATTCTTATAATCTGACAAGTCCTGTCACTCCAGGTCCTCTCGGAATGGAAGCAGAAGTACCAGGAAAGTCAAGCTGACCTGGAAGCTGCCCAGAAGGACTCTCGCTCTCTTAGCACTGAGATCTTCCGGATGAAGAATGCCTATGAAGAAATGCTTGACCAGGCTGAGACTGTCAGACGGGAAAATAAGAACCTCCAGCGTAAGTTCAGATCTCTAGTAGCTCCATCAGAATCCACCAGATTAGTTGAATCTGTGTTTTCTGTGTTGCAGAGGAAATTTCTGATCTGACTGAACAGATTGCTGAATGTGGAAAAGCTAATCATGGACTGGAGAAAGCCAAGAAGCAAATTGAGCAAGAGAAGTGTGACCTTCAAGCAGCATTGGAAGAAGCGGAGGCAAGTGTCCTCAAATAAGGAGGCTTGCCTTTAGAGAGATCATGTATGGAGAAAAATTGAAAATTTCACATTTATGTTTGTCATGATACTATCACAAATGTGCAGTATGAGAGCACAAGCAGACCATATAGTACATGGATGGCTCCTCTCCCATACCAATGTGCATGATAGCATGCCTTCCCAGACTAAAATTGAACTCATTTGGCACCACCTATTTCAACTTGCTCCTCTGAAAGGCTAAAAAAAACATCATTTTTATTTCAAAACTCTGACAATTTTTTGTTTTCCAGTCAAATTAATTAAGGATGTTTTCAGAGTGTGTGTAATCTGTATTTTGAAATAGTCTTGATATCATCTCCTGTTCAAAGACAAATGATTGTAGAAAAGAATTAAGATATTTTTTCTTCAGTTCTTTTCCTAGTCCTGAACGGGGGTCAGTAATACATTCAAAGAGGAATCAGTTCACAGGATATAGGTTCTAACGAACACAGAGAGGCTGCTGAGGATCAGCTGCATCTTGGAGATCAACTGGTACACTGATATGCTTTGCTGACACACGCTGCATACTAGGTCCTACAATTCCATGGTCCCTCTATCTTCCTTACTGTCTTTGGCTATCCTCAGCTCTTTGTAACTTTTAATCTTTTTTCCTAGTCCATGACAGATTGCAGCTCTTTCAGTTCCCTCTTCTCTGGGTTCTGCCTTCCCTTCCCTATCTGCCCTGACTGTCTCTCGGAAAAGCTTTTGGTACTTACTTACTTTTGGACCATATCTGAGTACCCACAAAATGCCTTTGAGAGATGCCCATGGTATACCTAGACCATAGCTCAAACACAGAGACACAGAATTAACTTAGGCTGGAAATAATGTCTGGAAGGTCTTTAGCTCAAAGCAGGGCTGGCTTCAAAGTTACATTAGGTTGCTTAAACTATAACTTCTTTATAACACCCAAGGATGAAGATTTTGTAGTATTGCTGGACAATCTTTTCCAGTGAGGCATTATTCACTTGGAAAAACATGTTTATCCTTATATGCAGTCAGGATTTCCCCTGTATCAGCTTTTGACCCTTGCCTTTTGTCTTTGTGCTGTCTAACACCAAGAAGAGCCTTACCTTATTTTCTCTCTAACTCCCTTTAGGTAGAAAAGACATAAAAAACAACTGACACACTTCTGCATGGGCTTTTCCTAATAACGGCTGCTGCAGAGACAAATTATGTTATTTCAACCTTGCCAGGGCTCTTTGGAACATGAGGAGGGAAAAATCTTACGTGTTCAGCTGGAGCTGAACCAGGTAAAGTCAGATGTCGACAGAAGGTGTGCGGAAAAAGACGAGGAAATTCAACAATTGAAGAGGACTCACCAGAGAGTATTAGAGTCCATGCAGACTACGCTGGATGCTGAGATAAGAAGTCGAAATGATGCTCTGAGGCTGAAAAAGAAGATGGAGGGAGATCTGAATGACATGGAAATACAGCTGAGCCATGCGAACTGTCAGGTAGTAGAGACACAGAAGCACCTCAAAGCTGTGCAAGGGCAACTCAAGGTAGGCACCACGAGGGCTATGGTCCTACGGGTCTTTGCCACTCACAGATTGCCTCTGAGTCTTCTTGTGCTTTCACCTTCAAAGGATTCCCAGCTCCATTTGGATGATGCCTTGAGAGAGAATGATGACCTGAAGGAGCAGCTTGCTATGGTAGAGCGTAGGAACAATCTGATGACAACAGAAATGGAGGAGATGCGAGCTGCTATGGAGCAGACAGAGCGAGCCCGGAAAGTTTCTGAGCAAGAGCTGACAGATGCCAGTGAGCGAGTGCAGCTGCTCCACTCGCAGGTATTTGGTATCTCCCATCTCCTTTACAGGCGTGTGGGAATGGCCTGAAATGAAGTGAGAATGAGCTGTCTTCTGGCTGTCCCAACAGAACACGAGTCTCCTCAACACCAAGAAGAGACTGGAAGCGGACATTACTCATTTACAGAATGAAGTTGAAGATAGCATTCAGGAAGCCAGAAATGCAGAGGAGAAAGCTAAGAAAGCAATCACAGACGTAAGTCCCTTTGCTTGCTTCTCTTCCACTTCATGGAAGTGGACTTGCCAGTCACTTTTATACTTTAGAAAGGAGCAATTGGGTTGAGGAGAACCAATACTTAACATAGGAACCAAAAGTATTTGCAGCACACAATGCCTCCCACAGCCTCTCCCCTCCTGCTCATCCTAGGAGATCCCTTCAGTTGAGGTCTTCTCCTTTCCCATACCCACATTCACTTTTGCTTCCAGGATAAATGTAACAGACAAGATAGAACAGGTGTAATAGGAAAAGGGTGGCCTAACCAAGTTCTGTTTAGACACACCGCAAAAGGGCAGAAATTAAGACTGAAGCTGTACATGCTTTTATAAAAATGCTAGACATGTAAGAAGTAAAGAGAATAGGAATGCTTTACTTAGGCAAGCTAGGGTTCCACAGCACCAGAAGAGACAAGTTTTAGGATTATCTAGGAAAAGTATTGCAAAAGAAACAGAATATGGTCACACTAATAACTAACAGTCCCACTGTGACTTGATGGTACACCTGAGCCTGAAAAGCTGTGTCTGGTTCTGATCACTTACCATCGGCAGTACTGCAGGTTCCCCTCTGCCCTGTCATATTGGTGACAGCTATCCATCTCAGCAGGCACAAGATTTTCCTTCTAGTTTGAGATCCCTGGAGCCATTTCATTGGCAAAAACTGCTTAGGAGTTTTTTAAGTCCTTAATTTCCTAATTTAAATTAAATCCTAATTTAATTAGCTAATTTAACACCAAGTAGCCAGATATTCAAAATCATTTGGAAGCCCAAAGATGAAAAATACTAGCTGGTGGTACTTCTATACGCCTCTAATTTCCACTGACCCTCAAGAAATTAAATTTTGGTACTGAGTCATTTGCATGCCCTAATTATTTTTTTCTTGGCATCAACCCTGCCTGTTCTCCAAGGCAGAGCAGTTTTGGAAATAATACAGATATTGAGAAATGGTGAGCCTCTTTACGTATAAAGGTGATTCCCTCACATTACATACTAACCCTGAGCACAACCACAATCACTGATTGAGAACATGGAGAGCCACACACCGGTGGGAAGCTGGGCCTTGCTCTTAGGGAGAGCGCAGAACTGCCAGGGACAGGGCCTATTTGTAACATAACTGTGCACTCCTATTAGGCAGCCATGATGGCAGAAGAGCTGAAGAAGGAGCAGGACACCAGTACCCAGCTTGAGAGGATGAATAAGAACTTGGACCAGATGGTGAAGACACTGCAGCACCGTCTGGATGAGGCTGAGCAGATGGCTCTGAAGGGTGGAAAGAAGCAACTACAGAAACTAGAGGCGAGGGTACGGTGAAGATGAGGGTGGGCTAAGGTTAAGATGCTGAATGGGCCCTTGGTTTTTGGAACCTACTTGGAATGGGACAACCCAGGTATCTCCAGCAGGTTTGATGAGTTACACTAGTTACATGCTGCATTTTGGGTGAGGAACTTGAGGATGATCACATAAAAAACGAAGGGGCAAAAAAAGTGGGAGATGAACATACACAGTAACTTATGGAAAAATAATTTAAGATGTACTTAGTAGGGAATGAACTTGGAATTGCAGCTCAGCTGGGAGATCTGTCTCATCCATGCTATGCTTCAGAAGTTTTTTGTCCTATGTGCAGGAGAAACAAAAACCCAAAAAAGAAAAAAATGTGGGCTTCATTAGGAAGGGCACTGAGAACAAGACAGAGAATGTCACTTGACACATGCGAATTCTGGTCTCTGGACCTCAAAAAGGACTTGACAGATAGAAAAGCATCCAGGGAATGGTGTCCACGGTGGAGCCTTATTAGGAGAGATAAAAAAAAAAAGTCTTGGACTCTCATTCGGAGAGGAGATGGCTGAGGTGGAGGTGATGTCAGCATTTACAGAGTCACGACAGCAGTGACTCATCAAGATACACGATATGAGAAGTAAGGACACGGGATTCAGGTCAGAAAGTCTTCCTCTGGGGATCAGTTTAAAAGAAATAAAAGGAAGTAGTTCACAGAGCAAGCAGTGAAATGCTGGAACCTGCTGCCACGAGAGGCTGTAGAGGCAGCTGGTATCAATGTTGAAAAAGGGACAAGAAATCAGCAAGTTTATAGACATACTGAAGGGACCAGGCACAGATATGCCACCTGCTGTTCCTAAGTAGTATGTATATGCTGCTGCCACTGCCGGGGCAGAGCACTTAGCAAGATGCACCCTGTGCCACACCAGTTACTGCGCTCCTCAGCCGTTGCAAAATACGGCACAACTGAGTTGGGGTTTGGTGCTCTTGACTTTGAAAGGAAATATCCACATGGAAATAAAATTGCTGGAGTCCAGGTTTGACTTACATACACCGCAGAAGGGGCAGGGATCTGCAGGCAGTTGTTAGGGATTATTCTGAGGGTGAGCATGATTCAGAAATTACAAACTAAATAGATTTCCCCTACATTGACAGAACTCTCTCCTCCCTGTTTCAACTTCCTTTTCTCTGACACATTTAAACCTAATTTTGGATATAATGGTCCCAGGTATGCACAGCTATGTTCTTTCTATAAATAATTATGGATTCACACAATCTGTCAATACTAATATAGTACAGGGACCAGGTTTTTTAGCCAGTCTAGCCCCAGGAAGCAGCTGCAGGAAGCTGCACTGAGTCTGCGGCCTCAGTTTGCAGAATGTCATTTCCCAGAATCTTGGAGCAGGATCGGCAGTTTGCTGTCTTCACCACTGATGCTCTCTTTCAGATCAATGAGTTAGAAAATGAGCTTGATGCTGAGCAGAAACGGGGAATAGAGTCACTGAAAGGTGCTCGCAAGTATGAGCGAAAGCTGAAGGAGCTCACTTTCCAGGTATTTCACATCCTCCACCCTCTTAAATACATCACTTCAGTCCAGCTTCAGGGGCTGACTTGATTTTCACTCCCTGCAGTCTGAAGAGGATAAGAAAAACATTCTCCGGCTCCAAGACCTGGTGGACAAGCTGCAGTTAAAAGTGAAAGCATACAAGAAACAGGCTGAAGAAGCTGTGAGTGCAGAACTCTTTAAATCTCTCGCAAGATCGTTAGAATAATTGAACAGCCAGTTTGATAGGGCAGCTTTGGCCACTGGCTTTAAAGCCATTAAATTCCTTACCACGTAAAGACTCACAGCTCACAACAGAGCAGGCACAGCTGCTCATCCTGGAGTTGTGGCATTTTTGTAGCTGCAATAGCTAATTCTGCCAGCTGGAACTGAGCAGGGCTAATTGCTCTGTCCCCAGCAGAGGGCTAATAATACGACGGTAATGATAGAAGTGCTTGGAGCGTTGGCAAGCGCAGGGATGTGGCTGTGAGCTGCAGGATGTTACTGCAGCCACGAGGTGTTTGGTTAACAGTAATGGAGCAATGGGCAGTGCGTGTCTTTCAGGAGGAACAGGCAAACACTAATCTCTCACGATGCCGCAAGACCCAGCATGAGCTGGAAGAGGCCGAAGAACGAGCTGATATTGCTGAATGCCAGGTTAACAAGTTGAGAGCCAAAAGCCGTGACGTCGGCGGGCAGGTGAGTTGGAGATCTGCAGACCCTTCCTACACCACAAGCGCCACAAAGATCTGCCTGAACACCAGGCAACCACAGCTGCATTCCTCCCACTCTGGCGCTGGAGCAGCCTCATAAAGGAAGGCCAGAATTTGGCACTTATTCAAAACCAGTGAGTTTTGAAAGTCCTATTTGTACCTCCCAAGAGACAGAGCAGATATGATTGACACTAAGAATCCACGTCTTTCAGCAGAATTGGGAGATACTGGTTCTTTGCCAGTAATACAGCAGAGCATTTGCAATAGCCACAGATCTGAATCAGCCTCACAAATAATTCAATTGCACCAGTAACCTCTATATAATTTTCTTCCTTTTTTCATATTTAGAAATCAGAGCAATGAGGTCCCTGAGCAGAGGCTGCAGCAGGCTTTCTTACAATATAGACTCCAGTGCATCTAACAGAGATAGTCATTACTTCACATACCTAAGTGTGCATGTAGCTGATCTTTGACCTGGTCACATTTAGCCACCCCTAAGGAGAAGATGTGAGAAATAAAAATAAACAAATAAACATGAGTGATGCCGTGGTGACTGTAAGGCCTATCAATCCGTTATAGGGGAAACAAGTGTGAATGGAGGCATCAGGTACAGCAGCAGTTCCCTAACTGCAGGTTATGTCTTACAGAGAGATAATTGTTCCCAGGAAAATGGGAACACACACCTCAGCTGTTCTTCATGGCTTCAACATCTCGGGCCAGGGTGGGGGTGAGGGGGTGTGGTGTGTGTGTTGGGGCAGAGAGGGGCGATCCTTGTAGAGCAGGAGATTGAATGTATTCAGGGAGTGGGGTAAGATCTACTCCATGCAGTGGGCGGTAGGGGGGGAACCCGTTCCATGCAGTGTGTGTCAGGTGGGACGTGTCTGCTCCATGCAGAGTGTTTGGAGGGTCCTCTCTTCCGCGTGGGGAGGAGGCTGAATCTGCTGAACCCCACAGGCTGCACTCCTGATGAGCCCATTCGCTCAGCCCACCACTGCCCCAGGAGTCCTGTGGTCAAACCGGTTGCCTCCAGCCCTGGATCCCTCCACTCAGGAAAGCTGCAGTCTCAGCTCCTTGGCCAGGCTCTCCTGGCTCCTGGCTTTCTCCCACCCTGGGACGCCAGGGGTGGGTGATTGTCCCTGGGCTGGCCCTGAGTCCCCCCATCCCAAAGTACTTCCCAGTGAGCGGGGTACCCTCTTGCAAATGGAGGGCTGCTCTGGCTGCCTCCTCCCTCCTTGTTGGTGTCTGCAGGCCATCACCACCCATCAACTGGTCACCCCTCCCAAGGTCCTACCTCCTTCCCTTGACATACAATAGGTATCACCTGTCCATGATCACAGAATCATAGAATGCTTTGGGTTGGAAGGAACCTTAAAGATCATTGAGTTCCAACCCCCTGCCCTGGGCAGGGACAACTCCCACCAGACCAGGTTCCTCAAAGCCCCCTCCAACCTAATTTTGAACACCTCCAGGGGTGGGGCAGACACAGCTTCTCTGGACAACCTGGGCCAGTGTCTCACCACCCTCAGAGTAAAGAGTTTCTTCTTATTATCTAGTCTAAATTTTGCCCTTTTCAGTGTAAAACTCTTCCCCTTCACCCTATGGCTCCCCTCCCTGATCGAGTCCCTTCCTGGCTTTTATGGGGCCGTAAAGGTCTAAAAGGGCCCTAAAGTCCCTAAATGGCCTGGAAGGGGCTCTAAGGTCTCCCTGGAACGTTCTCTTCTCCAGGCTGAAAGACCCCAACTCTCTCAGCCTGTCCTTACAGCAGAGGAGCTCCAGCCCTTCGTTGCCCTCCTCTGGCCCCTCACCAACAGGTCCATGTCCTTCCTGGGCTGAGGACTCCAAAGCTGAACACACTATTCCAGATGGGGTCTCATGACAGTGAAGTAGAGGGGTGATGGTCCTTCCTTCCATGACATTCCTTTTCTCTCTCATGTATTCATCTGCACCAATTGTTCTTGTACACTGTGTTCACTTTGGGCTGCTATCCTCCTTCTCCTATGTTCTCTGTCATCACTGCTCTAACCCCTGTGCCTCCTGATGGGTCATCCTCCTGGTCCTATCCAGGGTCCTTTCTGCCTGTCATAGTCTGCTATGGCCCAGTCAGAGGGTGATGTGCCATCACTGCTTCTCAAGCTGGCCAAAACCATCTTACTGTTTCTTTCCCTTTGACCTATAGCTACCTGCCATCATTGACTCTGGCTTGTATGTTCTTCAGCATGGCGTTTCCTGTTGTCGGTGACAGGTGTGGGCAGCTTGGTCACAAACACAGCAGCCTGTGACTTGAACTGTCACCATGTCCAACGCCTCCCAAACAGGCAGGTCCTGCCCAGGGCCTCACATGACATGACATGATTTCCGTTACACATGATAACCATGTCTCCCCCAGCCAACAGAGAATGCTGCAATAAGCACAATGGTGGCAGACAAATCAGCAGATTAGGGTTTATCCTTTTGTTAACAACAAACCTGTTCTCTCTACTCTTAATTGCACGTGAAGGAATGAAAGTGGAAAGAATGGGAAACAGCTCCCACATGGAAATTTTGTTCTGCAGAAGTGGTTTTTAAGGCTATTTTTTCATGCTTTTTAACATGTAAAACATATTTATAACATGCAAACACATTTATAAAGCAAAAGACAATCCTTTTTCTGAAAATGTCTTCAGGCTCTCAGAAGTTTCTAGATGTGCTTTGTAGTTTTCATGAGATCTGTGGAGCCCTCGGAGTCCTTTGCTTGTAGTCCAGGAAGGGAGAGGTAATGGAATGACTAGATCCATTGTAGCAACAGGATGAGGGGACAGTGGTTTTACACTGAAAGAGGGGAGATTTAGATGAGATCTCCAGAACGAATTTTTTCCTGTGAGGGTTGTGAGAGCCTGGCAGAGGTTGCCCAGAGAAGCTGTGGTTGCCCCATCCCTGGAAGGGTTCAAGGCCAGGCTGGATGGGGCTTGGAGCAACCTGGTCTGATGGAAGGTGTCCCTGCCCAGGGCAGGGAGTGGGATTGGGTGGTCTTTAAATTTCCTTCCAACCCAAATCATTCTATGATTCTCTGTGTGTTAGCCATGAGCCTGCACTGGGTTGTTTTTGCCTTGCTGGCCAGCAGAAGGGAAGAGCATTTGGTGTGATCCTTTGTCTCTCCATAAGACTATTTCAGTAAACAGTCTGTGAGACGCTTAGGCCATATATGCGCATCACTGGCTTCCTTTTTTGAACACGGAGTGTGTCACGTTTCTCACTCAAGACAGCTCTGGGGGGAAGGCAGGAGAGAAAGGGTGAAGGTTAAAGGCTCGGTTCAGATCTGTGCCACTTCCACCTCTGTGCAGGGCCAGTGTGCACTGTCCAAGTAGATGGTTTGGACAACACTCAGACCAAAGGCTTGGATTCCTCTTACTCAGCCACGCCATTCACTGAGCTATTAACGTGAAAATGATGGCAAAGATCCATGTTCAAAAACTGTTTGCTGGTCAGTCATAGAATTGTCTAGGTTGGAAAGAACTTTTAGAGGTCTAGTCCAATCGTCAACCCAAGTGATAAAAACCATCACTAAACCATATCTAAGCGCTATGTCTATCCACCTTTCAAATACCCTCAGAGATGATGTCTCAACCCCTTCCCTGGGAAGCCCATTCCAATGCTCGATAACACTTTCTGTGTAAAAATTTTTCCTAAGATCCTAAATTTTTCCTATAACCTGAACCTCCTCTGGTGCAACTTGACGCCATTTCCTCTTGTCCTTTCAGCTGTGACTTAGGAGAAGAGACCAACCCCTGCCTCTATATCCTTCTTTCAGGGAGATGTAGAGAGCAATAAGGGCTCATCTCAACTTCCTTTACTCCAGGGTGGAAAACCCTAGCTTCCTCAGCCTCTCCTCATTCTCCAGAGCCCTCACCACCTTTGCTGCCCTTCTCTGGACCTGCCCCAGCACCTCAATATCTTTTTAGTGGTAAGGGGCCCAAAACTGGACATAGTACTCAAGGTGGGACCTCACCAGTGCTGAGTAGAGGGGGGCAATCATCTCCTGAGTGCTATTCACCACACTATTTCTGATAGAGGAGAGGATGTTGTTGGCCACCTGGGCACACTGCTGGCTCATGTTCAGCCGACAGTTGACCAACACCCCTAGGTCCCTTTCCACCAGGCAGTTCCAACCACTCTTCCACAGGCCTGTAGCACTGTATGGCGTTGTTGTGACCCAAGGGGAGGACCCGGCACTTGGCCTTGTTGAACCTCTGCCCATTGACCTCTGCCCATCGATCCAGCCTTCCTACCCTCAAGCAGGTCAACACTCCCACCCAACTTGGTGTCATCTGCAAACTGAGGGTGCACTCAGTCCCCAAGACCAGATCATTGATAAAGACCGTGTCCAATACTGAGCCCTGGGGGACACCACTTGTGACCAGCTGCCACTGGATTGAAGTCCATTCACCACTTCTCTCTGGGCCCAGCCCCCAGCCAGTTTTTAATCCAGCAGAAAAGCCCACTGTTTAAAGCTCACTGTTCAGCTATAGGTAAGGGTCTCCACAGAGAATCTGAGAAAACTGGAGAGAGGCACTGAGCCTCCAGAGGCTGCAGGAACTTGAACACAGGTCTGAGCTCAGCAGTCCCAGTGGGCAACTCCAGACTACTCCCAGCTGAGAGATTTTTTTTGTATTTCTGTATCTCTCTGCTTAATTCTTGCTACTATATTTATAAGATATGTAGATGCATATTAGCATTCTGAAAAGAAGCAGATGCCCAAGAGGATCCCAAAAAGCAGAAAGCTGCAAGGAAATTGAAACAGTAACTGCTAGGTTTTCAATATAAATTTTATCTGTTTCTTTAAGAACAAGAAATGTACGATTTTTCATTTAGTTGAACCAGAGATAGTGTGAGATATGCTTAGAAAATAAAAAAGGACAAACTATTTTAGAACAAATAAGCTTATTAAGAGACCAGGAGCTGTATTGTTCCTCAGTGTATACTAAAAATAACTCCTACTAGTTTGCCTATCTGTGAAGTCAGAGGACGATTAAAATGCTGATTTAAAAGCACACCATTGCACACAAACTTATCACCTCTAGGCATAGTGCCTGCTCCTCCTTTGAGGTCCTGGGGGAAATGGAAAGAAGTGGGATTCATTCCAGTGGCCTATGAGATTCTCTTTCAAGCCTGCAGGGCCTTTTTGGCTAAGAAAAGGGTAAATTGTGCTGAGTTACAGTCACTTTGCTTGTGTCTGTGGCCAACATCAGGCTTTGTACACAGCTCTAAAAAACTTCTGCAGAACTCTGAGGTTCTCAAGTATGAACCTGCACTCTTGTGTGCAATTGTTGCATCTTACTTGTATTAGCAGACAGAGAAGGCACAAGAGGACTCAGGATTTGACCCTTCTTAGTCACACCATAAATTTGGTCTAGTTCACCTCACGCGTTTGTTCTAACTCTGCAAAATAATAAGCCCTCTCTCTGTTTTCAGCCAGGGACATGCATAATCCATGTATCAGTGCCGGCAGGAGCAGACTGCCAGGGTGCAACCCCGCAGAAAAGACCTCAAGATTCCGGTGGAAAACTTGGGACCTGTCAGCAGCTCTCCCCCTGAAGTGACCATGCTTACCAGACGTGAGGTTGCCTTGCCAGTAAGTAGCCAGCAGGTGGAGGGATGTGGCCATTCCCCTCGGCTCGGCACTGGTGAGACAGCATCTGGGACACCGAGTTCGATTCGGAGGAGTGATGGAATTCGGTTCGTTTGTCCTGGAGAAGAGAAGGCTAGCAGGGGGGTCTAGTTGCAGACTAACACTGCTGAAGAAGGGCTTGTGAATCAAGATGCATCCAAGCTTTTCTTGCAAGCCTACAGTTAACAGACGGGAAGTAATGATGTTGCAAACAAGGGAAATTATTTTTCAACAAAAGGAACGTGTTATTTACTGTGAGAGTGGTGCAGCCCCAGGACGGGCTGCTGAGAGAGGCTGTGAAATCCCCATCCTCAGGGATTTATAGGATGGATGTCAATAGGGCCCTGAGCAACTTCATCTGGCCTTGAAGTTAGCCCTGCTTTGAGTAGGAGATTGGACTAAAGACACACCTTCCAACCTGTTTTTCACCGATCCAGGTGAACTCACTAATCCAGCAGGAAAAAAAAAGAGTTGCATTCTACTGCTTGAAGACTGATCCTTTCACTAAAAAGGGTGAGGAACACAGAACTAGCAGCAGCCACAGGAAGTTCAGGACCATGCAGCTAGTGGTAAGAGTGGTGGTTGGGAGGGGATAACATGAGAATGAGGCCTCTATCTCAGGTGCCATCCAAATAAGCCGTCAACTCACCTCTTTTAGCCTGTGAATCCTCAAAGCATTGATTCCAGGGATAAAGTGCAACCTCTTTTTTTCCCCATGATATTTTTACAGTGTCAGATTTGTAATTGCTGTCCTTGGAGATATTTGAAATCTGTCTGGACATGCTTTTCAACCTGCTCTAGGTGGCACTGCTTGTTCATGGAGTCGGGACCAGATGACCTCCAGGGTTTCCTTCCAACCGCAACCACTCTGTGATTCTGTGACTCCAATTCAATCTCTTGATTTTAACATTCTTTTGTGATATATTTTTTTTTTAATACCAATATGGTTCACTGCCCCAGGTAGTCCCTATGATCAACTTCACCAGTTTTTGGGCAGCTCCAGGTCCAGATGTAGCTTGCAAGGCACTGGGAGCAACAACCCTACTTGTTCCCCACTCACCCAATGCAGTTGGCAAAGATGAAGAGTAGCCTAAGGGAAAGGGCTGCAGCGAGTCACCTGTGAAGAGGACTGAGAAGGACTGAGAAGAATTTGGGAGGTGGAAGAGTCACTAAGTAGATTCTCACTGGAAAACGGAGAGAGGAAACGATTGGCCACAGTGCACAGTGCGTGCTGGGTCTTGGTCAGAAGCAAGCCATGGAATTGCAGCATCCATTTGCAGAAAGTTTACTGAAAACCTGTTGTTGCAAATGTGTGTCAGCAACAGTAGAATTTAAAGATTAAAGCCGTCAAGGGAGAACTACTGCTGAGTTTCCAAGAGTTTATGGAATAGAATCTTCATCTTCAACAGCGCTCAGGATGAACATAGTTCTTCCTAATTCTTAGAGACTTTCCTGTATGAGCCATTGTTCACGAAAGAATAGCAGCTTTATACACAGATGGTTGCAGAACAGAGACGCCATTGAGAGTAAAACACTGAGACGTCTATGTCCTGCAGATACAGGCACATACATATACACAGATCAACAACTTTACCCACAGAAAGCAGTCAGTCCTGCTCAGTGTGTTCAGGCAGAATCTCTGCTCTTTCATGACATAAGAAATCCCTGATGGAATTCAAGTAATGAGCAATTCATTCTGAAGAGGGGAGCTCGGTGTCAGTGAAATGTCAATGTCCCAACTAGCCCAGCCAAGGCAGGGGTGGGGCGGGGGGGGAGTGTTTAGCTGGAGGACTGACAAGCTGAATTGCTCTTCTTTGCTGGCCAGAAGCCCGGTTCTCCATGGGATCAAAAGAAAAGATCAGATGTTCTGGGACCCATCAAGCTGTTGTAGATGATCTGGCAAGTCCAGATCACACCAAGACTGATACTAAGCCAGAGAGAAGGAGGTTTGAAGGAAGGTTTAGGTACTTTCATCAAAGTCCTATTGGCATGTTTTTCTCCTTTTCCATTGCTTCTCCATGTGGTCTTGGACAAGTCCCTTAACTCTCTTAAAGTAGGATGCCTGCCCACATCTCCGCATGCAGGTAATTCTCAGTTCAGGTTTGGACATTAGTGCTGCTATAACGCTAAAAAGACCACTGTAGGTGGGATGTGCTTATGATTCTGGGTCAGCACTGCTGCATATGAAAAAAGCAAGGGATAGCTTGCAAAAGATAGTGCCTGCACTGGAAACCATTGCTACGGAATTTTATGGATGCCAAAAGTTTGCATTGCCTCAAAAAATAACTGCCTTAACTAATGGAATGGAGCTGTTAAATACAACTTACCACCTCTAACTGGGAAAGTCCTGAGCTATCATTTGCTGGAATTCAAGAGAATTTTCTGCAGAAATATCTCTCTGCACCCTAGGCTTCTGCTATTGGATATTGCTGAACCTTTGGTCTGATCCGGAACTACTTGTCGTTGTATGTGTCTTATGATGTTGTATAAGGCTTAGAAGTTGAGACCCAAATGGCCACAGCTTGCTTATTACCAATAATGAAATTATTTGATTTATAGATAATGCCTTTCTTCCTTTCAATGGTATGTCCATTTAGCATGACATTTTTAAAACTGTGTAAATAAAACTGTGTGTTTATAGAGCTGGAAGAACAGAGGACAATGCTAGAGTATCTGCCCTAGTGAAAACAAATGCTTTGGAGTCACAGAGATGGACTAGAGTCAGGCCTGTCCTCATTGTGAGCATCTTGACCACCATTAAATGCTCCAGATGTGCACTGCATCTTGAGTTTGCACCAAGTAGAAGAGCAGCAAGATGGACTGAGGGGAGCTTTCTCCTGAAATTCTGTAGCCATGACGGCTGGAACACATAGACTTTCCAGAGCCCCAGGAAGGTCTGAACAGATGAACACTGAACTGCTGGAGATAAGGCATGTCATCATCTTTTCAAACAAGGGGTTTTTGAAACTGGCTGCTGTTAACATCTAGCTCTAAGGCGAAGAGACAAAGTAATGAGTCACGTTTGTATGACCAAATACGTGCCCATCATATAACACTGAGGCACCTGCCTGTCTCTCAATAGGAAATAGGTTCACTGGAAGTAGGCTGTTCTGTTATCAGAACACTTTGTTATTCTCAGCCTGCTTCCAAGAAAGAAGTTGAATGGATGCAATCAGCTCTCCAGGTGAATTATCCTGGCAGGCAAATCCTGTTTAGTATTAGGTGAATCACCACAAGCTGTTTGTTCATGTGATATCACTGTCCATTTATAGACAGAGACTACTTTATGTCTGATTCTAAAATAGTAGGTACAGCTCTGGGCACTGTTATGACAAAGATGACTAACCCTGCCCTGGAACATCACTAAGTTTTACAACAGCCACTGCCAGGCCAGGGCAGATCCTTTCAGAACTGACCTCGCACAAGAGCAATTCCAAGGGCAGCAGAGCCACAAGTAACACTACTAAAGTCAGAAATCAAAAGCAAACACCATTAAGAGCATTTTTTTAAAAATTGTGTTTGAATCACACATTTGGTCATATGAATATGACTCATAACTCTGAGTCCTCTCCTTGGAACGGTTGAGGTTCTGGATGCCTAAATTTCCAAGTGTCATTCTCAAGAATACCTGGCTTAGGAAATCCCTAAACTGCAGTTTGGTGGATGATGGGAGAGTAAAGGGAAGCACTGCTCTATGATGTTCTGCTCTTTCACTCCACCCTATGTATTCTCTTTGTGTTCCTGTCAGAAAGAAGACTGTAGCCTAGATGTTTCTTCTGAGCTCTTTCTCCCATTCTTATGTCTTGTCTGTTGAAAGCATTGAGCCTAGTCCTTCCATCAAAAGCTCCAGCTATAGTTTTTAGGAATTTTAACAATTGGAAATATCTTCTTGTACAGGCTCAGAACATTTCCTCTCCAACAACAGGACTACTTTCTGCTAGTCATTTAGACTTCAAGGGTCATTTAAAGATCCGGTGCTACATGTGTTTTCTTTTCAATCTCTTTCTCTGCTTTGGGATATCTCGTGATGTTGATGTGTCTTGCAGACAGGTATGGCCAAACAAGTTTTCATGTGAATCTTCAGTATATCATGACTAAAAGCTTTCGAACGCACCTATGACAATCCTTTCTCATTTTGAGTTCTTCAGGATCTTTTCAGTGAAGACAGCAGGAGCAATTTAGCTCTTTTCCATGGATCAGACAGATTGTCGGGTGATGCTTTAAACAAAGAAAACATCAGCCATGCTGCTCCTACAACTGTCAGATGTGACCTTTCTTCTGGTACTCCCTAGATGTTCTTAGGTTCCTGTTTAGGGAACCAGCCAATCTGTACAGGGTTTGTTTTAATGGTGTTGTTTTAAGTTCCAGGTAATGATCTGTAAAATCATGGAATAAGTTCTCTGACTGCATAACCATAACTGAGGTTCTCTGCAATGTTATATGAAGTTGGTTCTTCTGATTCACAGATTTCAGTAACACTAAGTTTTGTTAAAAAGCATGATATCTAAGACTAAGATCTTCACCCTAAACTTCAGTATCAGACAGGGAGAAAAAGGTCCTTTAGGGGGAGATTTGCCTCACCTTAACTCAGAATGTTTGTGATACTGATTTTAGAATTGGTTTCTCATTGCTAAGTGGACTACGCTCCTAGAACAATGGCAGAGTGAGTATGACAGTTGTGATGGGTTCACAAATAAATCTGTAGATATCTTACAGCCAAAGGGACTTTGATCAGTCAGTCAGCCCTGCTGTGCTGTCCAGTCAACACTTTCATCCATCCAAGGTGCTTTAGCAGAGCTGGAACAGATGGTAAAAAAACAAGGCTGAGACTGAAAGCTGACCAATCCATTCTGATGCCTGGTACCCCTGAAGTTGCAAATATGCCTGTTTCTGGGATGGCTTCTCTATCTTCCATCTAGTGACTCTGGCTTTAATATCTTTGGCTAGCCAAAAAAGTTTTCTATGGTCAGAAAGAAATTTCCTCATAACAAGTAAACATGTTACTGTTTAACATCCTTCACAACATGCCCGTGATGCAAACATAGGCCTAAGCCTTTGGTAAAAAATGCTCTCTCTGCAAGAGGAAAAGCCATTTTGCAGGTTGAGGACCAGACATATCTCAAGAGAAACCAGCCATGTAATTATCCTCACAATGAAATGAGGACTGCTGATGGGGCCTGTTTGAGAGATATACACCTCCAGTGACTGGCAGAGATCCTCTGACATGAACAGAGCCCTTCTGTTCACAGACTGGACACTTGTACACAAGTCAAAGTGAAGTTGCAAGTTTAGAAAGGAAATATAAAATAAGAATGTAGTTAGTGTTTACATTTGGGCTTGCCTGCTGAAATGCTGAAGTTTGTAATTGCTTCAAGAAGTTAATGACCCTAGGACTAAAACCCTGCTATAGGCTTTCTCATCAAGAAAGTACAGGCAGAGAAGGACAGAAACCTGGCATAAAATATCAGAAAAGGAGATAAAGAGACAACAGAACAAGTTGGAAGTCTAAAAATAGCAGAGGAAAAAATATAAGATAATAAACCCAAGAAAAAATATTTCAGCATTCTTGCAACAGCAAACATAAGAAAAGTAAAGTATAGAGTAAAATTCATTGTTGTACAGGAAAGTTTAGTTTGTAGCATATGCTGAAGAAAAATATGGGGGGGGGGTGGGGTGTTGGGGGTGTTCAATTTCAGTTCTTGCCATATATATGAGGCATTGTTAGAGAGAACTGCTGATGGATGTACCTGGATGTGTGCCATGACATCAGGTCTGCTGTTTTTTTTGCCAAACAAGGCACAGCTGGTGTGATAATAACACATAATAGTTCATAGTTCAATAGTTATCAGCATAAATGCTTATTAAAAGGGGATGATTTTGAACAATTTACCACAAATTCAGGGAATCAAAAATAGCACTGTGGAAAGTAGCCCAAAAGTTGTTGAAATAATACTAAGAAAAAAAAAAATCCCATCCTATTTGTACTTAGCCTATATAAAATGGACAGCTACATTGGAAGTCACCATCTGAAATATTCAGAAGGGCTCCAGCCAGGTTGCCTCATTAAAGGAAAAGGTACTGCAAATTAGCAAAACACCAGGAAATGAGATAGAAAAATACTCTAATAAAAATGTCACATAAATAAAAAGTCTGAGTGCCTCCAGGCCAGGAGACACACACACATGATGGTGGATTACAGGCACAGAAAATGGTAGTTGTTCTGAACTTGCTCCTCGCTACAGATTGCAAAGCAAGAACAAATCAAAAGGAGAAATAAGAGGCTCTTCCTCCATGAAAAAAGCTGGAGGAGAAATGGATCTGAATCTTAGGAACAAACCAGGTCTGCAGAAAGGCCTGAGCCCACAGCCAAACACCTCAAATTGTGCAAAACTTGGAGTGATGCACAGAAGCACCCATATCCCTCCCACTGGAGCAGAAGTTGATGCACATACCTTGACCTGCACCAGCACCTTTCCCCTGAAATGACCTGCACAAGCCCTTGTCCCACACACCAAGGGCCACCAAGGGCCAGGACGCACTGCGGTGGGTCACATACACGTCAGCTGAGCAAGGAGCTCACACACAGGCTGCAGCCCCTGGAACCCCTGCCTCTCACAAAACAGAATGGGACAGGCAGTAGAATATGGAGATGGTTTGTGACTCACACTGGGGGAATCGTGCACACTGGTCTCGCTCTCTGGAGCAGCATGCATGAACTCACTGTGGCTTATAGAAACATAAAGTCATAGAATGGTTAGAGCTGGAAGGGACCTTAAAGATCATCATGTTCCAACCCCCCTGCCATGGGCAGGAACACCTCCCACTAGACCAGGTTGCTCCAAACCCCATCCAGCCTGGCCTTGAACACTTCCAGGGATGGAGTAGCCACAACTTCCTTGGGCAACCTCTTCCAGTGCCTCACCACCCTCACAGGAAAGAATTTCTTCCTATTACCTGATATAAATCTCCCCTCTTCCAATTTAAAGCTGTTACCCCTTGTCCTGTCACTACACACCCTGTCACGGAGTCCCTCTCCAGCTCTCCTGTAGCTCTTTTCAGGCACTGGAAGGCTGCTACATGGTCTCCACAGAGCCTTCTCTCCTCCAGGCTGAACAACCCCAGTCAGTCTTCATAGGAGAGGTGCTTCATCCTACTGATCCAACTGGACCCATTCCAAAAAGTCCACACCCTTTCTGTGTGGAGGACTGCAGAGGTGGACACAGTACCCCAGGTACGGTCTCAAGGGAGCAGAGTAGAGGGGTAGAAACACCTGCCACGACCTGCTCGCCATGCTTCTTTTGATGCAGCACAGGATGCAGCTCATGTTGAGCTTCTGATCTACCATCACTCCCAAGTCCTTCTCCTCTGAGCTGCTTTCCAGTCATTCTCCTTTCAATCCGTTTTTGTTCTTGGGACTGCCATGTCCCAGGTGCAGGACCCTGCACTTGGCTTGGTTGAACTTCATCTTTATCTAGGTCCACACCACGTCTCAATCTCCCTGAGTGTAGGATCTCACCAAACCACAAAGAAATGTGGTGTATGCCGATGGCTGCTGAGCTGTACACTCACAGGGCTGAGTCAAAACACATCTCTCGAGTTTCCTGATCTGCACACATTCTGAGTTTCTGCCACATTCACAATGGTCTGTGTCCCACATGTTGAAATGAATGATGTGTACACACCTAGACAAGTGCAGTCTTGCACATGTGTATGTATTCTGGGGTCAGTCCCACACCCCTAAACACCAGCAAGCTTCTCCTTGTGGACCAACAAGGTTCTCAGACACAGACATGTTGAGTTCAGCATACACCACAGGGTCTCACCAATGGGCTGGAAGTAGCCATGTGGCTTCCTGCTCGCCCACAGACACGCCTGGGAGATAACCAACAGAGGAGACCTGGACACATCCACTGGCCACGTCTGACTCGCACCCATGAGCGGGGAGAAGGACCCACTTGTCTCACTGATGTCTGAAAGTTTGTGCCCCGCTGTCCCCTCTCCACCGCCTGCCCACATGAGGATGCTGGGTGACAGGCAGGGACATGGCCATGGAGCTCCTCAGGCAGAGCAACCTCCTCTGCCTCATCCCTTCCACGCTCCTGCATGCATCAATCTTGCACACAAGGAAGCGAGCAATGCTTCCTCACACACACATACACACGGCAGGGCAGGCAGCCCACCCTGCTGCAAGTCCCATGTGCGAGCCTGGGCTTCACACACACGCAGCTACACCAGTGCTCACACGCACAAGCACACACACCAGAGCTCACACACACAGAGGCATACACACCAGTGCACATAGACACACACATGCAGACACACCAGTGCTCTCACACACACATACACACATGGCAGGGCAGACAGCCCACCCTGCTGCAAGTCCCATGTGCGAGCCTGGGCTTCACACACACGCAGCTACACCAGTGCTCACACGCACAAGCACACACACCAGTGCTCACATACACACACACACACACAGAGGCATACACACCAGTGCACATAGACACACACATGCAGACACACCAGTGCTCTCGCACACACATACACACATGGCAGGGCAGGCAGCCCACCCTGCTGCAAGTCCCATGTGTGTGCCTGGGCTTCACACACACACAGCTACACCAGTGCTCACACGCACAAGCACACACACCAGTGCTCACACACACAGAGGCATACACACCAGTGCACATAGACACACACATGCAGACACACCAGTGCTCACACACACACATATACACATGGCAGGGCAGGCAGCCCACCCTGCTGCAAGTCCCATGTGTGTGCCTGGGCTTCACACACACACAGCTACACCAGTGCTCACACGCACAAGCACACACACCAGTGCTCACACACACAGAGGCATACACACCAGTGCACATAGACACACACATGCAGACACACCAGTGCTCACACACACACACATACACATGGCAGGGCAGGCAGCCCACCCTGCTGCAAGTCCCATGTGTGTGCCTGGGCTTCACACACACACAGCTACACCAGTGCTCACACGCACAAGCACACACACCAGTGCTCACACACACAGAGGCATACACACCAGTGCACATAGACACACACATGCAGACACACCAGTGCTCACACACACACACACACAGAGGCATACACACCAGTGCACATAGATACACACGTGCAGACACACCAGTGCTCTCACACAGCCACACACCAGTGCTCTCACACAGCCACACCAGTGCTTATACAGACATACAGGTGTGCACACACACCAGTGCTCACAGGCACACACAGAGCCACACCAGTGCTCGCACACAGAGGCACACAGGCACAGCAGTGCTCACACACAGCCACACCAGTGCTTACACAGACACACGGGCACACACACAGATACACCAGTGCTCACACACACACGGGCACACACACAGCCACACCAGTGCTCGCACACAGAAGCACAGACACACCAGCGCTCACACACACAAGCACACACGTGTTCTCACACACAGC
>VZTM01014704.1:30710-90876 GCA_013400555.1 Jacana jacana
CCAGTGCTCACACACAGGCACACACGTACACACCAGTGCTCGCACATACACACCAGTGTTCTCACACACATACACACCAGTGCTCGCACACAGACACACGCACACACACGTGGCGGTCATAACGCCACACACGGGGTCTCACTACCACCGTCCACCGCCGTCCTCTCCGCCCCGCCCCTCCCTGTCCCGGCCCCTCGGTGGGGCGGGAGGGGGCGGTTCCCGGGCGGTCNAGCTCCTGGAGGTAGGAGCGGGACCGGGACCGGGGCCGGGAGAGGGAGGGCAGGGGGAGGCGGCTGGGGCCGGGCCGGGGGAAGGAGACGTCCCGGGGTGCCCCCGCCGCCGGCGCTGTGGGCAGGGGTGTGCCAGCATTGCGTGGGGGACGCGGGGCTGCCCACCAGCGTTGCTGTGGGGAACCCAGCTCGGTATCGCCCCTGCCTGTGCCGAGGGCAGGGCACAGGAGCCCCGGCCACCCCGGGGGGCTGGAGAAAGTCCGGTGCCGATGAGGGGATGCGGCACCCGGAAGAGCCTGTCCCGGCCCCGCTGCAGCCATGGAGCGGCGGAGTTCGGGCTGCCTGGCGAGCTGCGAGCTTCTCCGGACACGGGCGTTTTCACCATTGCTAAACAGCAGCAGAAGTCAGTGGCTGAGGTGGTAGCGCTCCTGTCAGTACTGGGCAAGTTGCTCTCCCCTCTCCCTCTCATTTCCTTTCACTGAACGCCTCTTGGCTTTATGTTGTGAACGAGGTAATTCAGATATCATCCCTCCTGTTGCACCAGGTCCCCAGCTGGCTGGGGATACCTTGCTGCCATACGTGTAGCGCTGCCCTGGGAAGCCCCAGCAGAGTTAGAGTCAGTTGCTGGGGCTCAAAGGGTCACGGGCATTCCACCAGGATGCTGAGAAGCTCTATTCGTGTCCGTTGTTTTCGGGGCCCCGACAGCCAGGGCCCAGACAGTTGTATCCCCACCTCAGGACTGCTTGTTTCTGAACTTGCTTATTACTTTCTCTCCTGTGCAAACAAGACACGATGTGTGTGTAAAATATACATCCACAAGGAGCGTATTCGCAATCTCTGCATTTCTGAAAGTGAAATCTGAAACATCTCCTGCACAAAAGCAACAACTTCCCATGAGCCCATTGGTCCTGCCCTCACTGGATCATGCCCTGGTGTCATTCAGAACTTAGACTAGATTGTGGGTATGGGAGTGGTCTCCTGAAGCCATGTCCCTGTGGTGACTGGGCTGAAGTGGTTAGCAGCACAACATTTCTTTGGGTCAGCCTCTGTTTGTCCTCCAGGTTTCTAAGGGGAACCTGGCAGCCTGCTTTGCTTACTTGCGAGGCTGGCACCACCCACCCCAGGTTTTCCATGCAGAACCTCTGGGGAATTTGGAGTGGCAGGAGGCACAGTGTGGGGCAGACCGGGCCCACCAGAGGCAGGCAGAGCAGCATTCTGTGAGCAAAAGGTTCTGTGCAAAAGGGTATTTTGCCTATAAATCTGCCACTGCCTTTTGGTTTCTCTAGTCCAAATCCATTTTAAATCTGTGACGAATTTCCACTGACTTCCTGTTTTTCATTCTTACCTGGAAAGGCAGGAAAATAGAAACCAAATTTCCCCACTCGGTGCTACAAGAGTGAGGCCAGGCAGTTTTCCCAAGTGCCACTGAAGCACTTGGGATTCTTTTTTTTTTAGGTTAAGAATGTGTGAGTCCTTTTGTTTGTCAGTTTTGCCACCTACAAGGTCATGTACTGAGATATGTGAATAATTGTGGTTTCACAAATTGCTAAATATTTACACATCTAACTAGGCATTCAGGAATTGTTTCAGGCAAAATGTATCATGAGATGAGACAAACCCTGCTCCACAAAGAGGGAAATGACTTCTGCGTACACAATAACTTGGCTTCCATACCATCTCCCTCTTGGAAACACCTCTCTTCCTACTTATGTCTGAGCAAGTTGTGCCCAGATTGGTGCCTGCACACACACACCTCCTCAGTGTGCCCTTCTGACCCTTGGCTCATGTACTACTGAAAATTGTGCTGCAGACCAATTGCCCACACAGCCCAGCCTCCTTTCTCTCAAGCACACCTTCGGAAAGAAGGTAAGAAAGACAGGAAGCAACGAGACATGTATACTTGGTCATGTTTTCCAGAGGTGGTGCCTAAGAAGGACTATGGGCCAGATTGAATAAATATGTCAAATGAGAGCTAATTAACCAAATTTATGGGACCACAGGTACTTGGCACATGTTACAGTAGAGTAGATGTGTGAGAAGAAGCCAGCTCTGTGTGTCTCTCTCATGGCTCTCTGCAAGTAAGCTTTCCCTCCTGTGCAGGTGTGCAGTTAGCTGGCTCAGGGATGGGATACAATGGAAAGACACCACGATAGAAAAGCTCTCCTTCTCCGTTCTTTCATTCAAGCCCCTGTCCAACCACATCGACACCACAGCTAGCATCAGGAAGGTGATGGCAATGCACAGCTAGACGGGGCCATGAACACGCTTCTTCCCGTACCAACCACCACTTCATGTTGGCTTTAGGTGGCCCTGGCACTGCAGCTTTTGCTAATGTTCAGCATTATGTTCTGAGCTGAACACGCTGTTGGTGAAAGAGGAATTGGTTATTTATTCCTGCTCTCTGCCCTCCTGTCACTTCCCTATGCCCAGTACAGAGCAGGTACCTGTGGTCCTCCCTCTGGAGCCCTGTCATTCACAGGACATCTTGGCTGCATTTTCTGCCACAGCAGTGGATGAACATGGCTTGCAGCATTGTCCACGGTGTGCCTGGGCCAGCAGGGCTTGCCCTGCATGGCGCACACCCTTCCTCCTCACCGCAGAGTCTGTCAGGAGGCTGTGTGGTACGAAAAAGGAGATGGCTGTCTTCTGGCGCCTTCATAGCTTTAAGCCTGCTACTGTGTAGAGACAGGGAGGCTGTATTTCCTCATTCATAACGACTTCGTGTTTGCCAACACTGAAGGCTCCTCTGACAGCACTGCTCTAAAGCCTGCACTGAGTTTTGGTCCTGAGCTGAAAGAGGCAAGTGAGAAAGGTGTAAAGGACAGCAGCTGAGATGGGGGTCTCCTCCACCCTCAAACCTGTCTTTAGAGTGGTGGTTTCTGCTGGGTGAAAGAGGAGAAATGACTGTTCCTGATCTCTGACTTGGGAGGAACTGCGCTGCACCAGCAGCACCTGTACCTCCTCACAGACAGTCAGGCTGTGGAGCTGCTACCCCTGGTCATCTGCTGCCATGTGGTGCTGGCTGGCTTATCCAGGGGCTGAGAGTGAGGCAGGCTCTTCCTCCTCCTGAGTGGTAGACCTTGACTCTCACAAAGAAAAATAGGTATCCGTGGCTGATGGTTAACCAGAACTGGTTTTTAATGGCAAAGGTGGAATTGGACAGCTCTGAGAAAACCATGAAGGTGGCTTGTGGGAAGCAAACTCCAGTTCTAGCATTCCGGAGGGATTGCTGCCTTTCCCTCCAGAGCTCTCTTGCTAGCAAAAATGTGGCTTTAATTCTTTCATCATTGAAGATCAAGGAAAGACCAATTCTGTAGTAAATGTGGGGCAAGAGAGACACAGAGAGGTAAAGATGTTTGGTACCCATTGACTCCTACAAGCCCACAGTGGTGGGTTAGAAGGAAATTATGGTGACTGGAGGTTCCTGCTCATGGCAGTGATGGAAACAGGGACAGCTGGAGAAGGACTGGAACAGTGTATGATAGGGGTAAGCCAGAAGCAAGATGTTTCTGTGAACCATTGACACAGAGCAAAAGGGATAGCATAAACCAAAAGAGTATCGAAAGCAGAGAGCAAAGTGAGCAAGGGAGGGTATTAGCTCTGTGATGGGGTTCCGGATGGGTTCCCCAAGGCTCGGCTGGTTGACAGCAGTCAGGGAGGCTGCTGCAGTCCTGTTCACAGAGTCGCTGAGTTGGAAAGGACCTCTGGAGCTTGGCTAGTCCAGGTTCCCTGGCCATGTCTGTCCAAGTTTCAAATGTGTGCATGGGTGGAGGCTCCACAAACCTTTCTGGGCAATCTGTTCCAGTGTTTGACTACCCCCACAGTTTTTCATTTTGTTTAAAAGGGATTTCCTGTGGTTGAATATGTGTCCATTGGGTCTTATCCTTTCACTGGATGCCACTGAGAACCGTCCGTCTCTGCTTTTATTACTGTCCCCCCCATAGGTTTTATACACATTGATAGCATCCCTCTTGAGCCTTTTTGTCTTGATGTTAAGCAGTCCCAGTTCTTTCAGTCTTTCCTTGTGTGACAGATGCTCTGATCTCTTAAACATTGTTGTGGTCCATTGCTGGACTCTTTCCAGTATGTCCTTGTCTGGGAAGCCAAGTATGGTTACTTATACTGTTGTGCTGTTGGAGATAGTAGGCTAATGGAGAAATAGTTGTCCGTCCCTCCCTGATATTTCCTTAACATAAGAATCAGCTGACACCAGAGGAATCCAAAGGAGTGCTGATGAATTCATATGGTTTTGCTTTGACTGAGCTTGATCTGTAAGCAAGGAATGCTCTTCTGCAAATTCAAGGGCTTGGGGAAGGAGGGATGTTCTGGCTTGTGATCAATATCCCGTTGAGTAGACACACCATGCTGACATCAACCTCCACCCCTCCTTTGGTGATTTATAGCTATGTCAATCATGAAACCTGAAAGGCAGGGACTACCAGCTACATCTTCTGACCATGTCCTCCCTTGGGAATACTTTTTTATTTTTGCCTGAAATTTTGACCATTTGAGCAGAGCCATACAGTGATGCCCTGTACCAGGCTGTTGCAGTCCCAGGTTAAGCAATTCCCCTTCCCAGCCTAGTGCAAAGAGGAACCTGTGTAAGTATGGGTGAAAAGGAGTCCTTCAAGCCAGCACTGCCATGGTGAACGCAGGTATGGAGCAGGTGGAATATGGGGTGTGATACAGTGGGGGATTTCTGAGCAGCTGAAGGTAACAAGATGTTTCCTACCCAGAGGCTGATTGCCTCCTCACTCCACCTGCACCAGAGATGCTCAGGATGATGATGTGTGGAGAGAGATCTGTGCAGCTCCAGACCTGACAGCAACCTAGGACAGGTGTTTCCCAGTTCGTCACAAGCTTTATTAGTGCAGGACAGCATCGATGTCAAGAGGGTGAGGTGGTGGTAGACTCCTGGGGTATGTACTCTGGGAGGTCCTTTGCACAGGACCCTCTGGGGAAACACTGGATGTTACGTCTGCCTTTTCTAGAGAAGTGATTTTCGAAGGGGCGGGAAGATGTGTCATTCAGTCACATTTGCAAGTGGTTTATTTTAAAATCTATTTTGGGCATTGCTTTTTGTATTTGTGGTTAGCTAGAAATCTCTTATATAAGCAGCAGCAGTAGCAACATATGCAAATTTGCTGAAAATTGTCAGCACTTTTTATAGCTTCAGTCATCCCACAGATGTAAGTCTCTGTATGAAGCACAGTGTGTGCTTCCAGCATGGATGGAGGTGGCTCTGGAATCTGGCTGAGCGAGCTGGGCTGAGTAGGATGAGAGCTGCCACTGATCCTGTCTGTGCTTTCACAGCTTGATTTACTGGAGCAGCGAGGCACTTTGGAAGGGAAGAGTCGCGTGGTTCTCCCTGGTGTTGGTTCACGTGCTGCATGGGGCAGGGTTATACGTTACTGCCACTGCTGCCTGCTGCTCTGGTGTAACTCATCTCATCCAGCCCGACCTGTGACATCTGCCACACAAACACTGCAGCGTGCAAGCAGCTGAGCCTGGAGGCTGTGACATGTTCAGCTGCAGGGGACATGGCATGGCATGAACTGCTTCGCTCTCTGTGCCCAGGTATGCGGAGAGAAAAATTATGAAAGGAATTCACAGAAAGGATAATGGCACTAATTTATTTTGTAATAGTAGAGAACGTGGAGAGGATTTCTGTGCCAAGCTGTACCTTGCTGTAAGCCGATAGGATCCAAAGACACAGGGAACTTAAGGAGAAAACAGAACCTGCCAGCTGATTAGCAAGGAGAATTCCATTTCATGACAAAATTCAACTTCCAAACTTTTATGTGAAACACGATTGGCCTGTATCAGGAACAGTGTGGTGAGTAGGACTCGAGAGGTGGTCATCCCCCTGTACTCAGCACTGGTCAGACCCCTCCTCGAGTACTGTGTTCAGTTTTGGCCCCTTACCACAAAAAAAGACATTGAGGTGCTGGAGTGGGTCCAGAGAAGAGCAACAAAGCTGGTGAGGGCTCTGGAGCACAAGTCTGATGAGGAGCAGCTGAGGGAGCTGGGGGTGTTCAGCCTGGAGAAGAGGAGGCTGAGGAGAGACCTTTTTGCTCTCTAGAACTACCTGAAAGGAGAGTGTAGAGAGACAGGGGTTGGTCTCTTCTCCCAAGTCACAGGCGATGGGACAAGAGGAAATGGCCTCAAGTTGCACCAGGGGAAGTTCAGGTTGGATATTAGGAAAAATGTTTACACAGAAAGGGTTATCAAGCATTGAAATGGGCTGCCCAGGGAAGTGGCTGAGGCACCATCCCTGGAGGTTACTACTGCTATTTTCTATAGATACTCTGTTAAACAAGTAATGCTCTGATGTGCAGTCTTGTGTGATGAGAGGGGAATCTGGTCTTTAATCCAGTGTGACAAGGCTGAACTCCTCTCTGGTTTTAGGGACTGAGCATGGGTTGTGCTCAGGAAACCCGTACGATGGTCAGCTTCTGGTGCCACATGGAGTTAAGCTCCTTGGCTGATCAAGTGCCAGGCTGGGACTGATATCCCTGTCTCCTGCCAGCCCTGTCCAGGGATGCCTGTGTGACCTCTGAGAGATTTCTGTTTTTCTGCTGCCCCTGGGAGATGGTGCTGGGGAGGAGCAGCCATGGCCAAAGAAGGGATGGCATCTCCTCCACGCACAGAAGGATGATTTTGATTCTGCCTATGTTGGGGTGGATCCCTGCAGGGATGGCCAGGGAGATTCACAAGGCTGTGGTGGGTGTTCTCTCAGGGGGAAGAGCAGAGTTTTCAAAATCACAGCCGCTGAGGCTGGTTTGCTTTCTGAAATTCAACCACCAACTTTTGTCCAAAGTGGGGCATTTGTGAGACAGGAGTGGTACTGCTCTGCATTGTAGTTTCAAAATGTTGGGGTTTTGTATCTGTGACTTTCTGTAGCTGTATCTTTTCAGACTTGAAACTTCTGGCCATCTGACTGTTGACATTTCTGGAAAACATGAACAAAATGAAATATTTTTTTTTTCTCATATTAAAAGGCTGAGGAAATTGTGTTTTGCTGCTGGAAGATCACTTTTCAATCAAGGTTTCTGAGGGGACTCTAAAGTACCATAAGTATGTGAAGGAGATGAGATGCTACGGCTCACAATCCCTCATTCATAAGAGTGGCATCTATTGTGCATTGCCATCTATCAGTAATTGTCTTGGACTGTTGAATTTATACATAGAATTTTAAAACTGAAGAGCAGCATAAATACCCCAAATTTATGAAAGGAAGGGTGTTACTGATAGGTGTGGGGTTTTTTTCTTTTTTTCTTTTTATTTTTTTTTTGTGAGCTCTTCTGTCCTCTGCAGGAGTTGGGGTGTTGCAGATGCTGGGCTCATGTAGCAGGTGAGAACAGTCACATAGGCAGCCTTGCAAAAATTGCAAAGGACAGAATTTTTAAAGATGTTTGTCTTTATCTGTAGCTAAAAGTTTAAAAGGTGTCATGGGAGGCGTAATCTAGAAGGACCTCTTTCTGCCCATAGATTGCAGAGTCCAAAAATGGTCTCACTGCAGATGTCTACCTTGTAGATGTTAAAGATTAAACGAGTTGCTGTGCACCTGCACATTAAGGGTGGTCATACAGCGATGATAAAAAATGTGCATAATTTTAACACTCACTTGAAGATCACTTATTTCCCTAAAGAATTCCCTGTACATTTTGTGCACTGAATGGGACACATAACTCCAGTACACAGACATAGAGGTGACTTTGGCAGTATTAGGCATGAGGTACTCTAACTCACTTTCCAACTTGGGTGCAAGATTAATCTTCAATGTCTTGAGTCTTGTGCTGCAAACACGTGCTGAATATATCGAGTGGTACTTAATGTCTGAGTATGTGCTCAGGACTTGTNGGGAGTAGAGCATCTCCCATATAAGGAAAGGCTGAGGGAGCTGGGTCTCTTTAGCCTGGAGGAGACTGAGGGGTGACCTCATGAATGTTGATAAATATGTCAAGGGTGAGTGTCAGGAGGATGGAGCCAGGCTCTTCTCAGTGACATCCAGTGATAGGACAAGGGGTATGATAGGATGCAAGCTGGAACATAGGAGGTTCCACTTAAATATGAGATAAAATTTCTTCACAGTGAGGGTGACTGAACACTGGAAGGGGCTGCCCATGGAGGTTGTGGATTCTCCTTCTCTGGAGACATTCAAAACTTGCCTGGAGGCATTCCTCTGTGATCTGCTCTAGGTGTTCCTGCTCTGGCAGGGGGATTGGACTAGATGATCTTTCAAGGTCCCTTCCAATCCCTGATATTCTGTGATTCTCATGTGGCCGGTGTCCATGCTGTCCATCGCACCAGCAGAGCTTGTGGAACCAGCCTGGAGCATGGCAGGCAGGCAGCTCTGCTAATTTGTGTCTTGAGATAGCTGACAGAAGGCACCGATATTTCTGTCTTTGATTTCTGACACTTCCAGAGAACACTTGTTACTGTGCAGCTTTTTCAGAATCCAGTGCTTTCGGGATGTGCCTCGCTCGCTGTGCACACGCGGCAGATTTGCTGGAAGCCTCCCAAAGGCCTGGGGCC
The DNA here is from genome assembly GCA_013400555.1 of Jacana jacana. Classification (NCBI taxonomy): domain Eukaryota; kingdom Metazoa; phylum Chordata; class Aves; order Charadriiformes; family Jacanidae; genus Jacana; species Jacana jacana. The sequence goes on from VZTM01014704.1 coordinate 39,479, forward strand.
ACTGCAGCGGCTGCTCCCCGACAGGCACGTTTCCAGTGACAGGCACGTTTCCAGTAACAAAGCACAACTCCACATTTACGGACAGGGAAGAAGGACCTGAGCAAGTATGAAGGAAGCATTATGGACCTGATGGTCTCCGCTGTGCTTTGCGTATGTACTGTCACCAGTTTACGTCAGCTTAAAGTGTCGTTGGCCGTATTTGATTAAATTTCACACTCCCTTTTATTGGTATGATCCACTTAGAATGCAGAACAGTGTAAAATCAAGGCTAACAGGTCAGCCACTGGTTTTCAAGAACAGGGTGCTTCATCAAGTGTTTGTCTTGAAAAATGTAAGTATGCTTAAGCGTAGCTGGAATTTTTTTATGTCACTCCACTGTGTAAAGTGTTACCTATTAAGACCTCATCTAAAGGGTTGGTATGTGGCAGGAACCTGGGCTATCAGCTCTACAGCTTTGCATTGTCCCTGGTGCAGGCTAAGCCTACTGTGCACATTGGGGTGAGCCCAGCAGGAACCCCTCACATACCTGTCATACCAGCAAAAGTGCACTTTCAGCTCATAAAACCTTTCTTGGCTGGGGGAAGAGACGGCTCTTCTCCATGGTCTGTAGAGTTGCCATTAGTACCCTGCCTGCCATGGCACCTTCTCCCTACACACTGTGGTGTCCGTCCTGAGAAGTGCTGCTTTTTACAGCTGTATGCAATAGCAGAGAAAGGTTTTTTGCTCATACTAGTAATCCATTTTTCTACATTATGCTACCACAATAGCTTTTGTACATAGCCTAATGCTGTGCTTTGCTTTTGCTTTTTTTTTTTAATTCCTGGACAATTTCCACAAAGGGGATGCCATGGGTTACTGAGGAGCTACCACTCTGCATTTGGTAGAACACATCTAGCAGTGGAACAGGCCACTGTCTTTCAATACGCACCTTTGTCAGCATTTCTTGTTGATATGGGCCACTTTGGGGTGAATTTAGGCTGATTGAATGTAGGCGACTGATCACTGATCTTTGAACTCTTAGATGAGTGCAGACCCAAAAGGTCAAAAATCTTCCTTTGACATTGTTTGAGGTCTGTCTGGCACCTCTTCCTGCATTCACTGTTGGTGAGAGCAGACTGTTCTTGAGCCACAGATATTCCCACTGTGATGCTGGCAGCAAAAGCACCATGGTCTTCCAGTGCTGCTCTGAGCACCAAGTTTGTTTACTGCACAGATCTCCCAGGGCTGTCCCGTCCCTTTGTAACTCTGCTACTGGAGGGTCTACAATAGGAACAAAATAAACTCAAATTAACTGTTTTGTCTGCCGTCACTTTGTGTACCCCTGTTGATCAGTTCTATGCCTCTTCTGCTCTGTCAGCTGGTTTTTCCATAGAGGAAAAATAGCTCTGTAAAAGGTAATTAAAAATAATAAGCCTTGTAAAGACCTGGGATGTTTGTATCATAGGATGGATTGGGGCAAGGCCCGTAAGGAAGGTATGTGGGTGAGTTTTCCATGTAGCGCTCGGAGGCAGGCAGGCGCGGGGCCTGTGGAGATGGTCAACCCAGCCCAGAGCTGGAGGAGCTGCCACAGCAGGGGCTCTGGCACCTTACAGAGAGAGCAGGAGCTCACCCTGGGCTGGACACACAGCCTGCAATTGTCAGTCTGCCCCATTAGCACTGAAGCTCAGTCTCTGAAACGCCCTCTGACACTCAGCGAGTCCAGGAATTGGTAAAAGGGGGAAAAGCATGAGAGTGAGGAGAGAGCAGAGGCACATGACAGTATAGTTCTAAGTCCCAAGCCGCTCATTTTATCTTCCCATATTTGCCCTTATCTTTTACTTGAAAGCCCTGTAAAATCTTCCTTGACTTCCAGAGGCAGATGTGCTAGCTCAGAGTTAAGTTTCATCTATTCCTGTACCCGCAGCGTGCTTTCTGGCATTTCAGCATTGCTCATGACCTCTATCAGCCTTCTCACACCCATTCAGTCAGAGACATGGTCAAGCATGAGACTTGAGGAAAAATAGAGCAGTTGAATGGGGAGCATAGAAGGGGTTAAAAAAGGTGCAAGGATCTTTGATCTGGTGGACATTCTTTGGGAAATAAAAGATATAGGTAGGATTCCAATTATTACCTCTGTATGTAATGTTTTGCATTTATCACTAGTGTAATTTGTTTGCTGTGGTGTTACTTATTCATTGAAGAGTTGCTGAAGCTCTTCAGGCTTTGCCTTACATAAAAAAAAAGATGTGTAACTTGCACATATTTACAACACACTTCTCGCTTTTCTTTAATTGCTTGAGGAGTGAGTGGCATTGTCAAGCCTTTGGGGTTGACTTTTGACTTGAGGAAGACTCACTCTTTTTGTTTCTGCCCCTTGTTCTCTGGCTTATCTGTGGTTTGTTTTTTTTTTACTTGGCACAGTAGTTTTCTCAGTCCTCAACAGCTTCTTTTCTTCTGAAAGTCTTTACAGAAAGTTTATGTTTTCATACTCATGCTTGTGATAGTTGGTCTAACAGCACTTCCAAGAGTACCAAACACATAGGCTTATGCCATCATGGCTGTAACATTGCTATTGAGTGTATTCTGTCATTCTGGTTTTTTTTTTTCTCTGGTGATCTGTAAGTGTTTTCAGAATGTTCCTTTAAATAGTTAGCTGGATCTGCTTTGTTTTCCTGATCCTTTTTAATTCACTTAGTACTTTATTCATGCTTCCAAAACAAAACCCCTGCAGTTTGCTGTGTGCCCAGAGCTCCTTCTTGGGCCACGTGCCACAAAGCCACAAAGCCACAAAGCCAGACCTACAATGGGGCATGACGAGAGCAGTTTCAGTTGCTGCAGAAATGAGACTTGGTTCTAGGAGAGGCAACGTCAAGAGCTGGCAAGTTGTTAGTAGTGAGGGAGAAAGAATTTGGAGTAGAAAAATTAAGTGACATGAGTTTGCAAGGGTGGCAGCAAATGAAGAATTAACACAGCTTGAATTTGTTACTGGCATGGCAAAGTACCGTGCAGAAATTCCACAGAAGAGGAATTATATTTCTGAGGGGTAGGCAAATGCTTAACTCAGAAAGGAATAGACAGAAACTGGAATGATGAACATAGTGTATTTTGCAGTCTCGGAGAAATGTGTGTCCTGTCTGCAGAATTCCATTTAAGAATCCTGCTGAGGACTGTGTGTGCAGCACATGGCCAAGCAGTTCCAGCCCTATCTATGTAATGAGCTGCCTGAGCAGCAGATTTGCTTCTCCCATGCCAGCTGTTGTATAATAGGACTAATTCATTACCTAGGGCCAAGTAATCACTCTCAATAGCAAGATTTAGAGGAGAGCCTGGACTTGTCTCATTGCACTGTGAACTGCTGATTATCACGATAACTGGCACCAAGTTCCAAGACTGGAATTGAACCTCAGTCTGTTATGGGATGAAGAATAGAACTTCAGGGATTTCAAAAAATAAATCATGTTTAAATTATCTGTGGGTCCCTTTTGGAAAATGATTTGAAATGAAACTGAGTCAGGGAGTTTCCGTGCCCCGTTGTTTGCTGGACCCCCTCACTCCTGCTCCCTCCTCTGCTCTTGGCCAGCACGATTTACCAAGGCTGAATATGGATCTTTGGTGAGGGACAAAGCTTTCCCTCAGTGCTGGCCGGAGACATGATCATGGGATCTAATTCAGCTCAGGGACAGAGCCATATCAAATTCTTCTGATGTGGACCTTGCGGCTGCACTGGCAGTGGTGGGGAGGAGAGCTGTTGACCATCTCTGTTGCCAGCACATTGTCATCCCCATGGCCAGTGTTCTGTGATAGACAGTGTGTGCCAGGCAGATGCTGCCCTCTTTGTCACTGTAGGGGAGAACAGGCCATTTTCCAATTTACCTCTGATTAATGATCCCCTGCTCTGGGATTTTGTCAGCTCTGAGGTGGCACCTGCCACTTCTCAGAAGTGGGACTCTCTACTGGAGCAGGACAGATGGTCATCTTACCATGTTGAAGCCCCATGGACAGGGAGCCAACAGATAAAGACCACTAGCCCCAAGCAGCAGGTGACAGAGAAGAGATGCTGAGGGCTGCTGCCATCACAGTGAATTGGAGAAAGCAAACTCTGCAACTCTGGCTGCAACTTTTTCCTCAAGTAGGTTGGAGAACTTGATCACAGAGCTCCACCCAGTGATGCCCAGCAAGTTCTTTTTATTGCAGCCTTATAGGCTTGCACCCATGAACTATACCTGTGTGTCCAAGGGAGGACCACTCCAGTCTGATCTGGGAAGTACAGGGACTGCCAACTCCTTTGTGACTGTCACCCAATGGCATGGTGTTCCCTAGGACCCCTTCTCCAGGCCAAGAGCTGCTCCATCCATATCTTCTGGGCTGAAAGGCTGCTTAGCTTGTAACCAGGGGCAGATCATTTCAGAGGCACAGATCGCCTGGTTGTATCATTTGCATGGATGTCATAGGGTCCACCTCACGTCACCCCAGACTGGCAACCTGCTGGTACGGTCTGCAGCAGGTTGCACATCCCTGGAGAGCTGGCATGGCCAGCTGCCACCACAGCCTCAGTGTCAGACAGCTCTTCTTGAGAAGGACTCTTCTGCTTCACCGATTTTCTGTCTCAGCTGACCTCAGCAGACTTTGTGTCAATCTCAGAGCCACGGGCTCATACCTCTTCCCCTGAGCTTGCTCCAAGAGGCCACCTGGGCCTGTGCACAGGGTCTCATGCCAGGCAGCAGCTCTGGGACCCTGCTCTTACAGCCAAAAACAGGGGATTGTGTGACACAGGGAACAAATTCAGCTGCAGGGGGTGGAGTGGCTTTTTGCTGGACAAGATGTGGATCTCTGGAAATGTCTCTTTTGTGTCTCTAGAATCAGAAATACACAAGCAGGAGTTCCTGTAGTCCCCATAGCGCTGACTCTGTGTGCGTTCCTGCCTGATGCAGTGCTGTTAGAGCCACATGGCTGAGCCTCTTTCTCCCTCCTGAGCCAGGGCTGCTCCTCTGCTTGGTTCCACTGCCAGGGTCAGGGTATGGCACTGGTGAGCTCCAGAATTCCTGGCTGTTCCCAGCCCGCGTCAGCCCCTACAGCCAATGAATCCTAGCATTCATTTCCATGGTATAGGATCTGCTTTTGCTCTCAGTGCTGGGGGATCCAGTGTTTGCCTGTGGTTAGAGGGAAGAGAGTTGAAAGCCCCTTTTCCCCTCCCCTTGGGAGGGGAGAGTTTTGGGGAGATTGATCTGAATTGCTGTGACCCGACCTTTCCCTCCCTGTGCTGTGCTGGGATGTTTCCTCCTCACCACCAAGCAAGAGCCTCATGCAGTCTTTGCTTTTTTCTCATCTTAGAGGCTTCATGCTCTAACCTCTGTGCACTGTCACCCTTCCTAAACACACATCACATGTGGAAGAATCAAAATCAATCTTGAGTCGTTAGTCCTTTTTTGAAAATAACGATGGTCTTTGCCTCGCTCTGTGTAGAGGCCTTGCTGGCTTTCACATGGCTTATTCTAACACTGCAGCTCCCAGCATCTCGTGGTGGTGCTTCACCAAGCAGCACACCTGTATCCCCATGGGGAAATGAAGCACTAGCATTGTCAGGGCTATTTGGCTTGAATGCAACAGACAAGTGTCATGGGTACTTCTCCCAACAGCAAAATATTTTTAGGTTGTAGTTTGTCATTGTCTCTTGGTTGAAGTGGCATACAGCTTGAGGGGCAGACATCCTCCAGCTTCTTAGGGCTTGAAATGCATTGCAGCTACAATCTTTAAAAAGACTCTTATTTTAACAACTAAGGCTACAGCTTGGACTTTGGCAGAGCTTGTACACCTAAGATGTCTTATTCTGCTCCACAGGGAGCAGCAATTGCTTCTCTCTGTTGATAACGTGTTACCTTATCAGAATATTTCCAAAAGGTAGAGCTGAATTGTTGATCATTACATTGTAGGACACAATTTTTCCTCTGTTGTAAGCTTTTCCCTTTATTTATGATGTTGTCTTCCTTGACAGCTTCTACACTTTATTCTCAAGGTGAGGAATTCATTTATAAATCTGTAATTCCCCCCTTTTTCTTCAGTGTTGACTCATTTTCTCCTCTATCTGCTAGGCTTCAGCTCCAGCAGTAGGAAGGCAATTTCTTCAACTGAAAGAGTTAAATATATCACCCCAGAAATGAGCAAGCCAGATTTGAAAGCTGTTCCTGTACCACTAATTTTGATCTCAGCCCTGTTTCCTGTCTAAAGACTTTTCTCTTTCAGTAGAGATCATGAAATGTCACATTCATTATTTTTGCTCACAGCCTGCTGAGAAAACAGCTTTCAGCTCCAGAGATTCCCTCTCTGAGGAACAACAACCATGAGTTGCAATGAGTGAAGTTGCAGTTCTCTATATTTTTAAACAATATTATTCTGAAGGACAAGAATGTTAAGTGTGTGGCTGTGGTGCTGTGTAATTAATTAGACACAGATTTAAGTGTGCAAGATGACTACTAGAGTCTAGACAAAACCCGGATAAACTCCCAGATTTCCCTCAAATAAAGCAGGTTTTGTTTTTCTTCATATGGTGAGATCCTGCAGCTGGGCAGGATTCACCAGGGAAATTCCTTCTGTAATCAGACCAATTGAATCCAGTCAATTACAGGAACTTGGGATAGACAGCACAGATCTCCTGTTGCAGAAGCACCATCGTGCTGCTGGCACCCTCCGGAGTGAGGGTAGAAGGCAGACACTTGTCCGTGGTGGTGGACATACGTATGTCCATACAGATGTCACAGGCACACACAGGTTCCACTCGCCCCAGGTTGGCTGTAAGCTTTTGCTGTTTAAGTTCAGCAATGCACACAGTATTTATGCCAATGTGAAGGATGTTTAGGCTATGACAGGTGAAGACCTATGGTGAGGGTGGAGAGCTGACCCAGTCTGGCCTCCCCTTCAATCCTCCTCTGTCTCTTGCACCCTGTCTGCATTGGGTGGTATTCCCAGGGTGCCCCTGTTGAACCTCCCACTATGAACCCCTCCAGCTCTCAGCAGCAGGTGACTCATTGTTTTCCCAGGGTGGCTTCTCTGCTGTGTGAGCTCGTGGGGCCATTGAGCACTGGAGGTGGTTCAAAGTGAACTTCAAGAGTGGGGACAGGAGCAGGACCCTGCCAGGAGACAGCTCAGTGCCTCTCACAGTATTTTACCCTGTGGTTGCAGTACATTTTCTACAGACAACATGAGATGCTGGTTTCTCCAAAGGGAACTGAGTGTTGGCTTATGCTCAGCAGGAGCTACCCAAAGCTCACCAGTGGCAAAGGGCAAGTCCGGGGTGGTGGTGTGAGTGAGGTCTCTCCTGGCAGCTGTGGTGCCTGATGTGGGGCTGTGCGGGAGGGCTGTGCACGTTTCGCGTCCACCACCTTGTTAAAAGCTGCAAGGAGAGAGGCTGTTAACCACCACCTCCTGAGCAGGCCAGCAGTTTGAGCACAGGATGTGGGAAACGTGGCCTCAGTTCGCTCTTACTCTGCACGGAATTGAGCGTGTTCTTCTCCATTCCTCAGTGAGAATGTGCCCCGTCCTCCTGCCCCCGCGGGGGCTGCACTCACTCAGTGAGAGAGCAAGCATGGAGAGTCCAGGGTGACAGCAACTTTTGCATAAGCTTCAAGGATTGTTTCTGCTGTGATGGTGCAGTGTGGACAGGCAGACAGTCCTGCAGCAGAAACAACACGCAGACAGAGAATAGGTTTATCCTTAGTTTAGAGCGACAAAGCAGTCAGTTGGATTCCTTTGTAGCCAGCTGAGGAAGAGGGACTTCTGAGGTCAAACTTTCATGATGCTTTTTCAGATGTCCAGACTGAAGGAGCTGGGTGCCCTGCTTCTCCCTGGTGATCAGAGAGCAACAGCCCAATGTGCCCGGCCACAGGCACTGGGACTCAATCAGGTGCAGTCTACAGTGCCGAACCGAGGCAGGAGCACTGACCAGCTCTGCGTATTCATGTCCTTGCCCTCTCACCAGGCTGTATGGCAGTCTCCACGAGGAGCTACACTGAACTCTAATTTTCTTGTCTTGCCAAACTGTTCTTCCTATTGCTAACTCAGAGAGCAGGAGCCTGGGGGTGTTGTTATCAATCTGTAGTTTGAATTCAGCATCTGTTCTGCATCGTCCGGCTTCTCTCCCAGGCACGAGGCCAAGGCTGGTATTTGGTGTCCAGGAGGAGGCGGGACCCGCCTGCAAGCGCAAGGCTCTGCTGGGCCTCCTCCATAAACAAGGCTGTTGCAGCAGAACAGGAAGGTGCAGATACAGTTTTCACAAGCCAGAAAGTGGCTGTTGTGTTTGAATTAAAACAATTTTTGTAGAACTAAATGCTTTCTTGTCCTGCCCGTGTATCTCTGAGCCCAGTACAAGTATTCAGGCAGCTGGGTGCAGCCCCGGAGATGTCAAGGAGAGGTTGGTCTGTGGACTTTCCAGGAAGCTTCAGAGGGGAAGTGGTACAGCCAGTGAGGTACCCTGAGCAGGGCAAGTTCCCAACAGAGGTTACCTCTTAGGAGCTTGAGTTTTGAATATTTTCAAGAGTGTTTCCATGACTCCTGGATTAGCTGTGTCAAAAGTTGTCTTCATCTCTGTTTTTTCTGCTCTCTACCGGGTAGCAGCTTGTTAACAAGAAATTTCTGAGCCTTTATTTTTACATCAAGTCTAGATTAGAAATAGAGTTCTACCTTTTCACCAAACCACATGAATTAGAAATCCTGTGGTCTTAAAAATCCCATCTAAAGCAGTGGGATATAAGTGACATTCTTGCTTTGCCTTGGATCAGTTTTTTTGCAGTCCCAGACTTCAAAGTACCTCAGCTGCAAATACTACTGTGGTTCATGTGCAAAAGTTCTCAGTGGTTCATGTGGAGAGGATTTACAGTCTAGGAATCATTTCTGTATGCCTGGGAGGTAATGGTGTCTGGGTAATTGGAAGTAAGAGCAGTGGCCGTGCCAGGAGTGGCACAGAGCAGGGGGACACGAGCATGGAATGTCACCTTCGTTGGTCTGGGGGGGAACCAGTGGTTCCCAGTTCAGAAACCCTTGGTTGTTAGAAGCATCTGTGTGCTGCACTGCCTTAGCTCTGCCCAGCATACTTAGTACCAATCTAAGGCCATTGGGCTGAGAATCCTTTGAATAATAAAGAGCAGGCTTGGATCTGCGATCCGATCAACCTCCATGTGATTCTTACCGGGCCTTTTCAAAAACAATGACCTTGTGTCTCTGTCATTCAAGTGCATTCATTTTTTTACTGACACTTTCAAAGGCCTGCTGGAACAGCCCAGAAGCTTGTCTGACTTCATGATTCAGAGTGGGTTGGAAAAGTCCTCTTGCATTTGGCTGGTGGACAGAGAATTGTCTGAATTCAAGAGAAACATGACTGACCTGGGAAGTGGTCAATGAATAAAACTGAACCTGGGCCTTCCACCCCGCCTCTGGAAATGGTCTGGTTTTGGGTGTCTGCAGGGATATAATGCTGGTAGTTAAATGACTCATAGTTCTTCTTAAATATCAGGATCAAGGGGAGGTAAAACCCACATCGTGGTGGTCTCCAGGGCCTTATTCCCAATTGCTGTCAGTCTAAATTGTTGCTTTTACAGCTGAGTCTATTACCCTCATAATAAATTTCCCCCCCAGGAGGATGGAAATGAGGTAGAGTTAAGCAATTTCTCAGTTATCACATAACTCAAGCATCACAAGCCTGTGGAAGAAAATGATTCGTGATAATATTATTAAAGATTGCATTCTGAATGCTGTCACAAAGATTACACAGTCCCCACCCCAGTTCTTCTAACTTTCAGCTCCAAGTGTTGACCTTTTCTAAGCAGCATCTTTTTACATTAGATTTTGGGTTATTTTTATTGCATGACATCATACTTTAAATAATATTTCCATTTCCATATCAAGTGCATCTATTCCATGCCACCTCAGGGAATGTCAGCATAGTGTGATCTTCAAAAAGAACTGCCCAGGATACATATGGGTATGTCATAGTCACAGACTCGCTCCTGTGCTCTGAGAAAGACTTAGGAATACCTACATCATTTCTTATAAACAGTTAGCCAGTCTTTTCTGAAGGACATCCAAGCTATACCATGGCTTCAGTATCAGTTCTATCTTGAACCTTCCTTTCTGCAATTTAAATCCATTTCTATTCCGCCTATGAGGGACTGGAAAATAAACTATCCTTGTTCTCTTTTCAGCAGCTTGATGATGTATCTGAGACACACTCCCTTCTCACTCATTCCTGCTCTATATTAAACAACTTTTCCTCTTTCCTTTCAGGTCATATTTTGTAGCTCTCTGGTTTTTACTTTCTTTTGGAGTAGCCCAGTTTGTTCATGTCTTAAAGAGTGAAGCTCAAAATTCAACATGTCTCTCCAGCTGACGTCTTAATAGGTCCACCTCTCTCAGGCTGCTCTCGTTTGCCTTCCCCGTAGGACCCCTCTACAGCCCCTCTCCCACCTTGGGGCTAATGTTCAGTCACATACAGGTTATTGGTTCAGCAGATCCATCTGTGACAAGATAATGTAAGCTTTTCATTATATCCTTGTTGTCTGGCCAAGGTCCTTAAAAATTGTTAAGTAATTCAGTCAATTATTTTTTTAGGAACTGGAGTGTTCCACAACTCCGATTCTTCTTTTCCTATTTCTCCACGCTAGACACTATGTTTTGCCTTTTCTGTGTTGACAGAACTCTCCCTCTCTGATTTTCTGGGTGCTCAGAGATGATTAGTAATGGATCTGAGATCTATGAGCCACTTCTTCAAAAGTCTTAGGATGAATCAATCAGTCTCAGTGTTCTTCAACGTGTTCCTTCCCTATTGCAAGCTTGAGATCCTAACCCTTTGTTGCTAGTATTAACTGTGGCAGCCACTAGATCATGGGTGACTTTTTTGCTAACAGATGACTTTTTGTTGAAAATACTGAATGTAATCATCCATGGGTAGCTGTTGCAACTGGTTCCTTTACTTGGTCTTCCTCTTAATACTATTACATTTATAGAACATTTCCTGTTACTGTTAATGCTTTTCTGATGATTTTATCTACTTTGTGCCTACACTTCTGTACTTGTCATAAGAGTAACTGGCAGCTTATTTTTCATTTGAAAGCAATCTAAAAGGTTCCTTTCCTTACATGCTTAGCACCAGGCAAGGGTTCCCAGTCCCAATGACTTCTGTTGTTTTCTTGTTATAGTTATTAAAATTCACTGCAGCAGTAAGAGGTAATTATATCCAGTGGACATAAGAGGAAGACATAAAGAATCATAGAATGGTTAGAGTTGGAAGGGACCTTAAATATCATCCAGTTCTAACCTCCCTGCCATGGACAGGAACACCTCCAGGTCCCTCTGGATGGTATTCCTTCCCTCCAGGGTGTCAACTGCACCATCAAGCTTGGTGTCATCAGCAAAGTTGCTGAGAGTGCACTCTGTCCCACTGTCCATGTCTCCAACAAAGATGTTAAACAGCACTGCACCCAGTACTGACCCCCGAGGAACACCATTCGTTACCAGCCACCACTTGGACACTGAGCCATTGACCACAACTCTTTGAGTGCAGCCATTCAGCCAGTTCTTTATTCACTGACTGGTCCATCTATCAAATCTATGACTTTCCAGTTTTGAGACCAGGATGTTGTGCAGGACAGCGTCAAACGCTTTGCATAAGTCCAAATAGATGACATCTGTTGCTCTGCCCTTGTCTGCCAAGTCTGTGGCAGTATCATAAAAGGCCACCAGATTTGTCTTTGCCCTTTCACAATTTGCCCTTGGTGAAGCCGTGTTGGCTGTCTCAAATCACCTCCTTGTTTTGCATGTGCCTTTGCAGAGATTCCAGGAGGATCTGCTCCATGATCTTGCCAGGCACTGAGGTGAGACTGAGCAGCCTATAGTTGCCTGGGTCTTCTTTTTGCCCTTTTTTGAATATCGGGGTAATGTTCCACTTTTTCCAGTCATTGGGAACCTCTCCAGGTTGCCACAATTTCTCCAATATGATGGAAAGCGGCTTAGCAACTTCATCCACCAGTTCCCTCAGGACCCGTGGGTGCATTTTGTCAGATCCCATGGATTTATGCACCTTCAGGTTCCTTAGGTGGTCTCAAACCTAATCTTCTCCTACTATGGGCAGTTCTTTCTCAGAGGTCCTGTTTTTACCTTCTGTGACTGGAGCAGTGCGGTTTGAGCCCTTGCCAATGAAGACTGAGGCCAAAAAGTCATTCAGTAGCTCAGCCTTGTCCATATCCTGGGTGGTCAGGTCTTCTGTTTCCTTCTGAAGAGGGCCCACAGCTTCCCTAGTCTTGCCTTTGTCCCTGACATATCTACAGAAGTTTTTCTTATTGTCTTTGATGTCCCTGGCTAGATTCAGTTCTGTCTGTGCTTTCACTTGCCTGATCCAGTTCCTGGCCACTCAGACAGTTTCTCTGTATTCCACCCAGTCTACTTGTCCTTGCTTCCACCCTCTATAGGCCTCCTCATACATGTATATATTAACACTGAATGTCATACATAAGATTAACTTGCTGGATATAGAACAACCAAGCAGATAGATTTTCTGTATCTGCTTTGAGAGACAGTGTGACTTGGGGATGAGTCTTGAGTAAGCAGCAGGTCACAGTGTCTCATTGCAAGAAAGTCCTGGGGATTAGGGGGGCAGCCTTCCCCCAGATGAGGATGTTCAGTTCTCAGTTCTGTGATGAGCTTTATCTATGATGGCAATTAAGTCATACAGGCTTGGTGCCTCCATCTCCCTTTGCATAGCTGCAGTACATCAAAATTACGTTTAAACTTTCTTGTTGTAGTAATAGGCAATTTCTGGGCTTGCTCGTTCTGTAGATAGCATGGTTGGCCTGAAGTTTACTTCTCTTGGAACAGCAAAAGTTGTGAATTGCACAGAATTAATGATATTTGTGGGCAAGTTCAGTGCTGAATACTCTACTTCGTGTCTCATGCCATGTCAAAGGGTAATATCATAGTCACGTATTTCATCAGTGGTGCATGTCACTGACTAGCAGTTCACCAACAGAGTAGTTGGGCTTGAGAAATGTGAAGGTCTCCAGTGATATGTCAGCATTGCAGTTTGCAACCCGCGGTTCCCAGGGCCTATGGAAGACCTGCCAGGAGCAACTACCACCTCCTAGCAAAATGTCTACATTTCCTATGCGTATCACCCAAGTGCTGGTTGGCTGTTGACATAGCCATGTTTTAACATTGGCCTTTTCTCTAAAAACTTCTTCCATCCTTTTTGCTGCATAAACAAATCTGATGTGAAGCAAAAATTCATCCTCATAGACATCTGACGAGGGGCTTGAAGTCTGTCAAAGTCTGAGGACCATGGAGGGTCTAGAAGGAAAAGCGGCAGTTTTTAAATATGCAGTTTATTAATTTCCTCTAAACCATTGTTAGTGGGACAGAGGAATGACCGGGCAAAGAGCACAGGAGGGAGGTGACTCAGTGACACTCTCTGTTCTTCTTCTGATGCTCAGTTCCCGGGTGAGGCGAATTAAAATTCATCAATAACTATTTCCAGGGATTTCCCTCCCACTGGCTGTTTTTTGGCTGTTTTCTTGTACTTGCATTTTTTCCAAGCTGAATCCCATCTTGATATTTCCTGCCCACTCCACTTTGCTGCGTGCGTCTGTCCCAGCTGCAGCTGGCCACCTACGACCGATGAGTCTCCCTGTCCTGGACCTGCTCACTTGCACTGTTTCCTGGCACTTTTCACGAGGTCTGCCTTTGTCATCCCTTTCCTCCACAGCCTTTCCCACCATCAGCAGTGGGCTGGCTTAAATGTTAAATGTTATTCTTGTATGTGGGCCATCCTGGGACTAAATGCATTTCACTGCACAAATGTGGTGACCTGGATATTATTCCTCTCGGATGAAATGCTTGTATGGTGGAGTTTTATTGAAAAGAAGTAGACTGGGCAAATGAGACCTAAGCTTCCTTTAGTGTGCAGAAGGCCAGAAGCAGCAGCTCCAAGGGCAAGAAACCAAGGTTTTTCAAATGCTCAAAGGTATGCTGCTAATTAGAAAGTAATCATGAACAGACTTTTTCATGTCAGCAGTGGTACATCAGAGATTAGAGGTGTCCACCTTACCAAGGACTGCCTGATCTGTTGAAACGGCAGCTCATTTTATAAGTCCTGGGTAGGTGGCATGTGGGAGAAAGACACAGGTGTCCTCCAAATCAGAAAGGGCAAAAGAAGGAGCAAAGCCTCTGTGCAGGAGTGCCAGAGAGGGGACAGCAGCTATGGAGAACACTTGGTGCTGCCGGTATGGATGCAAACCAGCTTGGGCCCTCCTGAGAGCAGCAGGAGTTGCAGGGGAAAGAGCAGAGCCTGGAGATCTGCTGCTGCTCTGCCCAGCAAGGGTCATCTTCAGAAACAGTTGATGGTGCTGCATTACCTGTATGTTGCATTTGCACTTTTTTCCATTCCTGTCATGGGAAGAAGCTTGTAAATGAATATAACATAATCTGGTGCCAGCAGGCAGCTCCACCACGCTCGTCCAGACCTTTGTGCGGGAGGGGTTGAAGGCAGCCAGGAAGAGATGCTCCTGGTCATGCTCAGCACATCCTGCCCAAGCAACGTCCAGAATCTGCCAGAGCCTGACAGAGAAGGAGGATTTTGCTCTAGGTACATCTCAGTCCTCTGTCAGGGTACAAAGGGAGTCCCAGACTTGGCATTTTTAGAGAAGGGACCCCTGGGAAAATGCTGCAAATGCAGGTCCTGCTGGTGTCCACAGGGCAGGACACACCCCCTAAGGCCAGAAGGAGACCTGTGTCCCAGCTGCAAGGGGGTAGTGGCTTTTCTGCACTGCCCCAAATCCCCCAGTCCTCCCCGTGCCACCTCATCCCCAGAGCAGGGGTGGGTGCACAGACCCCCAACTTGCTGCCACACCGGCCCCACTCTGCACCAGCACCCACCCGTGTCCCTCTGTCTGGCTGCCACAGCGGGCAGGGATCCAGGGCAGGACATGGCCCAACCCGACCAGGCCTCCAGCCGCCTTGCTCGGCCTTGGCAAATTGTGGGAACGGCCTTCTTCTCTAGCTTTTTGTTGTTGTTGTTTGCTCATTTGTTAAGAATTGTAGCAGCAGCAAAAATTAAAACTAACTATCATGTGTCTGTCTGAGTGTGCTTTGCTGCAGTTACAAGGCAACAACAGTCACATTCCCCGCGCATGAGAGAGATTACGAGGGAGGGCGCAGGAATGTGCATCTGGCAGCACTTTGTATCTTGGCCATTTCATTGTTTTCTCTGCATCTGAGGTTCCCGAAGTTTTGGTCGTGGAGGGCCATTTAATCCAGGGAATATCAGGTCGGAGCTGCAGAACAGATGTCCTTGGCAAGGAAACATAATTCAAGAAAAATTGAGGATGGTCATAAAAGAAAAAAGTCCCCATCCTGGCTGCCTGCAAAAGTAGCTAGGAGCTTTATCTGGGGATCCTGACCTACCACAGCAAGAGGGGGAAGCAAATTTCATTTTAAACTGCAGGAAAATGTAGCTGTAATATGCCAACACTTTAATAGCTTTGTTTAAGGCCCGAGGCCAGAAAGAGAATCTGAATTAACTATTCCAATTTTATTTTAATTGCGTAGATTTTGAGGTAATATTTATAATAAAAATATGTTATTAGAAATGCAGATCATTAACATAAGGTTCTCAGGGACCTGGTCCCAGCCTTCTTCCTAAAAGAGGGAGGATATTTAAAGTATTTTTAAAAGTAATTAAATTCGGGCAACTAACCTAGATTATTATTTGGACAATCTCAGAATATCCTTTCACTGACTTCTCTCAAGAAGGTGAATACACCAGCTCTGGAGGTTTGACTAGAAACTCTTCTATTATGCTTTTACTTGCTTTTCTAACTTACAAGCATGTTACTCACTTGCTCAAAAAATGTTTTTGTAAATAGTTGGTTTTGGCAGATGACTGCAGCAGAGATGGAGGTTGCTGTTCCTGAGCTTTGCTGTGCGTGCATGTGGGAGAGAGTCTATCTAATTTAAGGGAGAATCCCTTCCTTCCTAAAAGAACAGACACTAATTATTAGTTGTTATGAAGTGATTTTATTGTGTCTGGGAAGCTTCAGAACACAGCAGTGGCATCACGCTTCTAAACAACCCGTAGTGTTGTGTGAGAAATGAAGCACGTAAAGGCATGTCCTGGCACAGCCCTCGTGTAAGTGGTGCATGTTTTGGAGGCACATTGCATAGGTACGTTGTACCCCTGAGAGAAAAATTTAAATTTGAAGATTGATTTGAATATTTCTCATTATGTCATTTTTACTCATAGCAACTTCTTTTTGCACCTTATGCATTGCTGGAATGGAAAAGTGTTCCAATTCCATGTAAGCCACAAAAGCAAGTGAGTCTTTGGCCGATAGCTCCTGTGGCAGCATCACGTTCTCATTGTCCCCAGGTGGAATGCTGCAGTCCGACTTGGAGCAGGAGTATTTTGCTGTCGCACTTTTACCGGGATGCTGTTGAGGCTGGTGCTGGGGCTAGTTACCTTCCACCTTGCTCTGGGTCAGGCTGTGCTGCTGGAAGGGAGAATGCATGTAGTTCCCGGGAGCGTGGAGCCTACAGGAGGTTAAGAGGCGGCCAGGATGCCCACAGTGAGCAAATGGGGTGGGGGGTGAGCAAATGGCTGTGGGAGCCCAGAGGGACACGGCCCCCATTTGCCCCTCACAGGGATAGTATTGGAGAGACCTGGAGGGTGATGCAAAATGTAGCGTATGAGATCAAGAGTGGACCTGAAAGAGTCACACAGTGGGCAAGGCACAGGTTTCTTTAACACCTCTTCTTATTTCTGCTAGGTTTCTGGTCAAGTTTTGTTTCTTGTCAAGGTATTTTTTTTTTGTAGAGACACTGGAACAGGTTGCCCAAAGAAGTCGTGGATGCCCCATCCCTGGGAGTGTTCAAGGCCAGGCTGGATGGGGTTTTGAACCACCTGGTCTGCTGGGAGGTGTCCCTGCCCAGGACAGGGGGGCTGGAACTCGATGATCTTTACAGTCCCTTCCAACTCTAACCATTCTATGATTCTATTTAAGCAGCTACTTTTTCACATTTGTCTTCAGATAAAACCCTGTGGCATTGTCTGGGGATGGTCATGGCAGGAGAGGGTATGGCACATCCCTGTGAGGACTGGAGTGGCTTGGGGCTTCCTTCCAGTGCATTTTGCAGCTTGATGCTACATCTTGTGAAATACCCAACCCTGACACTGCACCAAATCCCACAAAGCCATCACTGCTTCTTAGCCCTGTGTGGAGAGGGGGAACATGTTCCTGAACACAGGTGAATGTCGGCCAGTGTGGGGCTTGCTCCCAGGCTAGTGAGGGTGTGTAGTGTCAGCACATACAGCAGAGAGCACTTCACCAGGCTGAGCTTCCCTGCAGTGCATGGGCCGGAGGCCCCATATAAAAACATTTGGTGTTATTCCCAGGTGTTTTATTTCTCCAAAACCAGGTGCACTCACAGGGTCCTAGAAGTGCAGAAGACAGCCCTGCTGCCCAGCTCTCTCCATGTCCTTGAGCCTGCTCTGGGTGATTTCTCTGTCCCCTTTTTCTGTGGAGCAGCTGAGGGAAAGGTTGAAATTTAGGTGGCTGTGGGAAGTTTCTGTTTTTAACTGCTTCCAGCCATCTTTCCAGTGCAAAGCACCTGGAGCAAGCAGCATGCTCCCAGCTTCCCTTGCTGGCACTGGGCCTTTGACCCTCTTGCTGGTGTGCCACATTCTGCAGTCACTCAGAGGGGGATCTGTCCCTGCAGTATTTCAAACTGGAGACAAGGGGTAACATTGCAGCTGGTCTGACCTGCCCTTGTGACTCTCTGGGCATATGAGGGTGACTCCTACAGTACAAGGTTTGCTCAACAATAGCCCTGTTGTCTCTGGCTGCCCAGGACAACAAAGCCCTTCAGAGTGCTTGGCCCTGGTGCTCTGCCTTGTACCAGATGCTGATGTCAAAGACACGTCCCTCCTGCTCTGGGCACCAGGAGGAGGGCTTCTACCCAGGGCGTATCCAGCCCACAGCTCTGGGAGTGCTGGCACTGCCTCATCTGCAGGCTTTTACCTTCTCCTACCCATTCTCTCTCTACCAAGTCATGGTAGGGATGATAACTCTTGCATGGGGAAGTCTTAGGATCCAGGACAACCAGTTCATGGCAGCCTGTGGCAGAACTCCAGGTCTCAGTTCCTACTGAGGGGAAGGGGCTGTGACTCAAGTAGCTCATGTCAAACTTTGTCATATCATAGAATCGTTTTGGTTGGAAGAGGCCTTGAAGATCATCAAGCCAAACTATTAACCTAATACTGCTGGGTTACCACTAAACTATGTGCCTTAGTGCCAACTTTTAAATACCTCCAGGAATGGTGACTGGGCAGCCAATGCCAATGCTTGGTAACCCTTTCAATGAAGAAATCTTTCCTAATATCCATACTAAACTTCCCCTTGCACAACTAGAGGCCATTTCCTGCGACAAGAGACCAGCCCCTGCTGGCTACACCCTCCTTTCAGGGAGTTGTAGGGAGTGAGAAGGTCTCCCCTCAGCCTCCTCTTCCCCAGGCTGAACCCTGCCCCTCCCTCAGCTGCTCCCCAGAAGGCTTGTGCTCCAGACCCATCACCAGCTCTGTTATCCTTCTCTGGACAATGGTCCCAAAACTGGACACAGCACTTGAGATGGTACCTCACCCGTGTACAGAGGCACAACCACTATCCGAGTGTATGCAGCAGCGTACAGAGCATTCCTTGGCCATAGAAACATGAAACTGTGTTACCGTCAGCTCTGGATCTCTTGAGAAATCAGCTTTGTCCCAGCTCGCCACATCCTGTTATTTTGAGACATCATGGTAGGAAGACACCATGGCTTCATTTTCTAATAACAGAAAGGTAGTGGGGCAGAACACTCAGTGCGCTGCATGTTGGTGACCCAAGCTGGCTGTATGCTGGCAGATGAACCATTCCCAGACCTCCATGGCCCATATGTGAAGGTGGCAAACGCTGACTTAGAGCAGTGAGAAATGATGTTGCTGAAAGGAAGAGGTATGGGAGGGTGCTAACTTCTGCATTTCTCTTTGGGAAGAAGAAAAAGGACTACTGATATTTCAGAGAAGCTCCTTGACCACGACAGAGAAAATGGACTGTTGGGAGGGATTGCTTCATGCTTGAGGGAGGCAGTTGGACACAGACGTGCTTGGGAATGGGTGAGAGGTACCAGCCCAGTCCTTCCTGGCATTCTTGCACTTGCCTTTTAACTTCTGTATGGTACATATGCTGGCTCCAAGGCCACATGCTGATGCTGAGATATGCCTTTTTTCACTAAACTCTTTAAAGTTTAGGCAGACACAGTGTGTGAAGCTATTTCTTATATGTGTGCTACAGAACTAAGCTTCTACACAAAAGCAGAGACATATGGAAGTGCTCCCCCATTTCCCTAGAGGTGTAAACAGAGGACAGGCAGAGGAGGTAACTCTCTTTATCATTGCTTAGCTTTGTTTTGGACTGGGAGTATTCCACCTCAGATAACGGTCCTCCATGTCAGCACCTGAGAAGACAAATACCACAGGCTGGGAAGTGCCTGTGTACCATGTTAGGGGCTGCTGAATCAAGCAAAGCTGCCACAGGTCCATATCCCTAGGTCCAGACAGCAGGAAGGCTAAGCATGCATTCCCAGCAGACATATAACCCAAACTCATATACATAGTTATTCTATATGTATAGCTGTGGCCAGTCACACAGATCAACACAAGCAGAAACCCTTGGCACCCTCACAAACTGCACCAATAGCCTCGTCCCCTTCCTGTCTGAAAAAAGGATAAATGGCCTGAGTCTTTTCAGGAGATGGTGCTGGATCCCAGTCTCCTGCTGGTACCTGGTCATCCAGCCCCCAGGACCACAGCCTCACTCCAGTTGCTGGTTTGCAGACTTCCTTGCACACACCAGCACGTGCGCAGACACATACTTGAAGACCCTTCCAGTAACTGGACATAGATACCATGTCTACTTAGCAGCTGAGCCATGGAGCCTTTTGCCTGACACACAGACACACATAAACAGATGAGTCTCAGCCAACAACCAGAACTTATGGTCCCACAGTAGTTGGCTTGGATCTCCTGATCCCTCCAGTAGCAACACAAAGACCCTCTGGTCTCTCCAGTATCTGGCCAAGACTTATGGCTGTTTGGACCTGGCTAGTCCAGCTTGATATGCACTCACACAATACACCAGTACTCCACTGTCCCTATGACTTGTCCCCACTGCAGTTGCTGGCACTAATTAAATCTCCATGCATGCACATGCATAATGAATGGAAAGGCCTTTACTCAGGAAAATAGTTAGAAATTGATTTTAATAAAAAGACAGGACAGGCTGCAGTGATTAGACTCAAGGCATGGGCAGACAAATGTGATGACCAGCTTCCTGTTTATGCATGACTAGCTGCTTTCATCCCCTTAACACTGTTTTCCCACAATGGTTTCCTCCCTTCCACCACCTTTGTTTCTTCCCCTAGCCATCCCTTGTCTTGTAGAATTCCAAGGTGCTCTTTGCCTGCCTCCCATAATGAGTCCCATACCCTTAGAGGCTACTGCCTGTAAGACAATCAGTCTGTAAGATGATCTAGAGAGCCTTTCCATTGACTCACTGTGATGGTTTTCACCCAGGACAATGAGGCTGATTGCTTTCATGCACAGAGAAGGCTTCAGGCAGGGTGTTCTATAGGAGTAGGTTATCTCAGTTCCCCACCCATCATTGTCCCTCTCTGTTGTTACTGTTTCTCTCCTCTCTGCTCAATTGTGTGTGGAGCTGAGCACTTCATCACAGCAATCTGCCCAGTTTTCCTCCCTTGCTCAAGCTGGAGAAGATCCACCAAACAGTGCCAGCTCCTTGCTGCTGCTCGATGTGACCACCCACAGCTTCTTTCACATCCAGTCACACTCTGGCCATCACCTTTCCCTGCAAAGCTCAGCTGGATAATCCTAGTTGGGAAGAGCTGCTCAAAGGGAATGGGACAGATTTGTCCACTGAATGACTTTTTGTCCACTAACACAGAGAGGAAAAACAACCGTATATTTTTTCTCTGGTGTGATTCTTGAGCTCCCTGTGAGTGAGTATATGTGCATTATCCTTGCAGGGAACCACGTGTGTCTGTAGCTATGGTCACCATGTTCTAGACAGGCTTTATTACTCAAGGCAGACACCACTCCTATCTGGAGCTCAGGTTCTTCAGCTCCTGCTGTGAGGCTGGTACTTCACTTTCCCTCTCTTGGTTGCTGATTCAGTGCCAGGACTCAACTCCCTTGTCAGGTAGTGCTAAATCCCATCTCAGGGTAGCACTCACACAGGCTGAGAGTTTGCTGAAAGTAGGAGGGTAGGAAAATGATGAGCGTGCCTGGGAGTATGCTGAGAGGTTGGGCAGGGAGGCAAGGAAGTCAGCAGCACTGTCCTCCTCTGCCCTGCGCTCCCCCCACCACACCTGCACTACCCAAACTAGGAGCTGTCACAGGCTTTTTATGCTCTTTCTTCCCAATCACCCTTCCCCAAATCTGGGCTCTGCTTCCATGCTCTTTCCCCATGCTGAATCTCTCCCTCACCCCATCTTTCCTATCATTCCTACTACTTACACCTGCCTAGTGTCCCTCTCCTCAGCCAAAATAGACTTTAGCCATTGCCAAGCAGCTCCTTTGTGAGCCTCCCATGCACTCCCACCTTTGCTGGGAAGTGAGCATTGTCTGTGGCAGGATCTGGACCAGACCTGCTGCCATGAGTCCCATGAGACCCACCAGAGGGGACAGGCTCAGCTGCAGCTCAGTGCTGTGGCTTCTCCTCGTCTGGCCCCTCAGGTGGCTTTGTGTACCAGGCACAGGTTGAGGAGGAAGTGAGAGGACTTAGATGCACTAGACTTCCTCAGATTTTTCACCTCTGGCTCAATAGGCCCTATTTTGAATGTGCCTAGGTGGGACTCATAGATCAGAACGTTTCTCTTCCCATCTATTTTGGTCTCTCACAGCACTGAGCCAGAGAACAACACCCAGTCTGTGTCCCTGGTACATGTATCCTTCAGAAACAGTTTGCATTTCCCTAGCTTAGAGTACTGGCAGAGAGAAGTATACTAGTCCCAGTAGACTAATTCTCTACAAACACGGTGCTATTCATGGGTATTACCTTAAAGCAAAGTCCTAGGCACATGCCTGCGCTGCAGCCAGGGACCTGGGAGGGAGAGGAGGGAGGATTTTGGCAGCTGTGGATCTGACTGGGAGAGCAGACCCCTTGGGGTAGGGTTGAGGGGGAAGCATCTACCCTGCATTTCAGGGCTAAATGGGAAACAGAGGGGTGCAGAGCAACAGGAAAGTTGTCCCCAGAACAGAGACTGGGGACAGAAAGTTGTCCCCAGAACAGCCTGGTCCTCCTGGTCCAAGCTGCAGTGGGTTGGTAGGAAGCTGGCAGAGATGGCATCCAAGGAAACAGCAGCTGCATGGAAATGCTGAAGTTATATAGAAGGAAGAAGGGGTGTAGAAGATTTTGGCATGGCACCAAGGAGACTTACTAGGGCAGGGAGATTTTTAAGACTGGGAAAAATGAGAGTTGAGCTGCTAGACTGGCATGTGGGTCTGTGCCCAATAGCTGTGTGCCCAATAGCTCAGCCCACAACTCCAGCGCTCTGAGATACCCAGCACTCTGAGATACCCAGCAAAGGGACTGTTTCTCTTTGAGGAAGAGGGTTGGTGTTACGGAAGGTGGCCAGAGAGGAGGCACAGTGCCTGAAGAAGAGGAGTGCCACAGGGGCTGAAGGGGCAGCGGCACTTGCCGTATCTTGCTGTGTTTCTGCTGCAGAGGTAGTGCCCCCGGGGCCACCCAGGGAGGGCGACTTGTCCCCAGCAGCCGTTTGCCATCAGATTCAGGCAAATGGGAGCTGTGCTGGTTGCCATGACAACCTAGACAGGTCATATGACCCGTTCCACTTTCTAAATATAAATCTGTTTCACACAGTGTATGTGACTCCATGGAAACCAAATGTTGAGCAAGAAAGATTGCATAAAAATGAACAAAATACAGAATGACCCGAAGTATGAGAGAGAGAGAAAGAGAGGCTGTGGTAAATGCCAGGGGCTTCAGAGCTGCCCTAGGCATCCCTCTGCGCCAGGGCACACGTTGGTGCAGTCATGCCCAGGCTGGGGAGGGTCTGTGGGATGCTTCTCAGTGCTGGGATCTTCATGCCAAACTTGGGGTGGACACGAGTGTTGATGTAGGCATCTGTACTTCCAAGGGTCTTCTGTGAAGTTTTCTCACTAGCACGTCCTACTTGCAGCATCAGCTGTGTTCGGACATGGCCCAAGCTTCATTGACCTCACCATATCTGCCTTATTTCAGCTTCATTCCCATGCTCTGACACACACTTTTGCCACGTTAGGTAGGTATGGAAGCTGCAGTTAGACAGAAACCTAAGCTCAGTAATGTCAGTAGAGAGAAAGGTTTTCCCCACAGAACAGTGGGCTGTTCTGGTGCAGGTTCACATTGTGGCCGTTTTCCCTACTGCGTCCTTGCATTGCTTGTTGTAGAGAGTTTGCCCTGCATGTTTTGTCCAGTTTTCTGTCCCCAGTGACCCTCCAGCAATGAGCAGGACACTGCAGGGGAGCTCCTTAGCTGGACTGTGTAGCCTTTCTTTGCGCTGTTGGATCTCAGCAGAAGTTTGGTGTGACTCTGAGCAAGTGGCAACAGCAAGGATACTGCATTTAATTCAAACCTTTCCCACAGCTAGAGGCATCCTCTTCATTTGCTCCAAAGCTGGATGCTTTGTTAAACTAAAATCATAGAAGAATTTAAATTGGAAGAGACTTTAGGAAGTCTCTGGTCCAACCCCCTGTTTAGAGTTAGATCATGTTGCTCAGAGCCTGCAGTTGTGGTTTTGGGGTTCTTTTGCTTTACCTTGGGTTGTGCATTCCAGGAGAGCCCCTGGGCTGCGTGCCACTGGAGTGCAATCTGAGCTTACACATCTTCAAGGAGCCCCAGCTTTTAAGTGCACAGATGTTTCCTCCCTAAGATCCCTCTTTGAAGGGGAATGGGGATTTCCTGCAGTTTGAAAATGAGAAGTGATTTTCCTCTATTGAGCAAGGCTGAACTTGTATCAGGGGGTTGGTCAGAATGGGATGGACTGACATATGCCAGCCCTTCACTCCCTGTGAAGTGAGCTTTTCGGGTGGCTGGCTCATGTCTACCCCTGCATGTACCCTTGCAATATGTCCCCATTCTAGGACATCTCATAGGTGGGAAGTGCTCGTGTTCCTGGGTTTGAATGTTTCGGGAGGTACTTTGGTCCCTTTTCCAGGCAGCAAACACAGATGCAGGCAGATTTCACTGGAGTCTCACATTCTCTGCTCTTCTCACATTGTTCAGGCTTCATATTTCCTCAACCTTGTGTTGCAGACATCCTCCTCAGGTCCAGATCTGCCTGTCCACCACTATGCAGTGACACTCCCAGCAATGACAGAGAAGGGAGTGGCGTAAGTGTTTCTCTCAGCTCAAAGGCACTGCTGGAGTTGCAAGATTTGGAAGGCAGAAGCCCACCCAGCCTGAGCTTCTTCACCCCCGGGTCAGGGGCTTCAGGGTCCCATTTTTTTTCTGGTTGGAATAGAACAGATCTTCTAGAAAGAGGTACTTAATCTGATGGCGGAACTACAAGAAGTACACAGCCCCCTGGTAAGCCACTCCAGTGGCTTATCAGTGTTATCCAGAGTTATCCTCATGACTGGCACATTCTTTTCAATCCAAGTCTGTCTAGTTTCAGCTTGCAGCCACCATCTGCTCTTCTGCTTTTGCTGAGTTGTAATGCTCTCTGCTGATACCAAAGTCCTCTTGCCTTCATCACCGGCACAAGCAATGCTATGCTTCCAGGGACATCATGCCTGGGAAGCCTGCAGTGAGTTATTTTCAGTCTTGACTGAGAGTAAAACCAAACAAATGAATGGTGCTGGATATTAGGGGCATAATGCAGGTGTCAGGGCTGAGTGAGCAAGTTTCTGGTGGTTCCAGTATGTGGCTGTAGAAGATTGGAAATAAGTATGTGGTTGTCGGAGCTGTGGTAAGAGTGACATTGCATAGTGAAACACAGCATTTCCATAAATTCCTGTATCGTGTAGATATATTCATGAAAAGAGCTCAAATAACCCAGAGGTAGAACTGGGATAGCTTAATTTTCTGTCATGTTCCTGAGGTTTAATGTTTGCGTTAGCAGGATTTAGAGCTTTCATGGAAAGCTATGTGAAACAAGGAGGTGTTTCGGTTCGTGTATGGAGGAGTCCTGCCCCTGTGTTCATAGAGGCATGGCTGGCTAGCTCCACTAAGACAAGAATTTTCATTAGTGCATTTCTAGGCAATAGAATAACACTGGCAATAAATGAGAATATGTCCTTTTGGGCAGGCTAATTCTAAGAGAAGTTTTCACTTTCATCCCAAGCTGAGATCAGGGGAAAAAAAAATAAAAATCAAGTAGTAACATAAATTGTGAAACCTTTTGCTTTCTCACATGTAGAGCAGGGTGAGTGGAGCTGTCAATTGATTTGAATAAACCTTAGCAGAAACACAGGGGATAGGAATAGACAGCAGAGATCCTACTGATTAATTCTGTGTACTGCCCTGCCAGCCCCAGCCACGCAGAGTAGGAGACTTGAGTCACACAGCCAGCAGAGTCCCTTTGTAGCTCCCGAGCTCATGTGTTCAATTCATGATGGGCCAGCAGAGTCTCCCAGTCTGTATTTCTGCTCAAGGAGAGGCTCCATCATGCTTCTCCAGCATAGGCTCCATCTGTGCTGCAGCAGTGGGACAGGATTCATCTCACACTGGCCTCAGGTCTGTATGGCTGACTTGCAGCTTGTGACCTGTCTGTGCAAGTACGCTTGGCGAGGCACAAACGCAAGATCATTCTTGAATTCAGTGTCTCTTGACAGTCATTGTAATAAAAGTTTTCTGAAACTGAAAAGAAACATAAAAAACTTTAAAAAACTTTAAATTAACTGTCTGTTTTATTCGTCATTGGAACAGAGTTGGGATTTCACTCTCAGAGACTGAATGGACAGGAGAAGGACACATCACAGGTGTCTTTGTGATGGTACTGTTCACACATCTGTCAATGCTTGAACACTGTAGGCACCCAGGTGCTGAAACCCTGCCTGTCCCCTGGAGGTGGCTGCTTTTGAATCTAATGCAGTCACTTCAGACCTGTCCTGAAGAGAGATCAGCTTCTATGGGAGAAATCATTCCATTTCACACATTTTTTTCCTTGCTCTTTTGTATTTCTTCCTTTGAGGACAATGTGAACAAACAAAGAAGACATGCACACCTGGCTTGCCTTAGGGAATTGTGGAAAGGCAAAGTGAAGCTCTCTGGATGTGAGCCCTGAGGAAGATGTTTGGTACATGGCTGCAGCCTTGTCAGGCTGCAATTAGCAGTCTTTGGCAATGCATCATATCTCTTTGCCTTTCGTTCAGTGTTCCTGGCTGAAGGAACCAGATGGGGTTCGTGCCTCCTGTGGGATGAAGCCCTGTCTACCAGTCTCACATCAAGCAGCTGCTGTAAATCCTAAGCTACCAAGGAACAACCAGAGCTACTTGGATGAGGGAAATAGTCCAGGTGATGCCAAGTAGTGTGAAAAATTACTTGCCCTAGTGTGAAAAATTACTAGTGTGAAAAATCAGCTTCTCCTCTTTCTTTTCCTTGCATCCTGAACCTGCGCTGAGGCTTGCAACTGCATTGGTGAATATATGGACAGCTGAGGTGGGATTTGAACAATGATAGCAGTTCTGTGTGTTCCTGAAGAGCAGGTGACAGCATGACACTCATCTCCTGCTGTTTCTAATGACCTAGTAATCTGGATCCTA
Source organism: Jacana jacana (assembly GCA_013400555.1). Lineage (NCBI taxonomy): Eukaryota > Metazoa > Chordata > Aves > Charadriiformes > Jacanidae > Jacana > Jacana jacana. The sequence continues at coordinate 66,306 of VZTM01014704.1, forward strand.
ATAATCCTGTATCTGGATGCTATGGATCCAGATTACATCTAGATCAGTAATGTATGTATTGCTAATTACATTAGTATTAGCATTATTAGTATATAATATTTACCTCACCACACTACTTCTATAGGCAACATGGCTCTGCAATGCTGCTTCTTGAACATATCTGAAGGTGGTGCCCCTGTAAATTAAATCGGTGCAGCACCTCTGTGACCAGTGCTTTGACCCACCAGTATATCCACATGAAAGTAAATGAGTGCCAGAGGCATACCTTACTTTCTCAGACAATTGATCATTTTATGCTCTGCATTTTACTGCTTAACAAGAGTCATTTTCTTGGACAGGTCCAAGTGCTTATGGGATATCAAATACAGAGGGGTTTCATTTCTCTCCCAAAGGATGTTCTGTGTAGCCAGTGCTCCAAGGGAAGGTTGCTTCATGTTCTGGATGAAGCTAGGACAGATGAGTGGAGAAATGGACTAAAAGTCCTTAGGTTTATTGCAATCTCTAGAATGTCAAACCACACAGTCCCTTTCCAGATGTGTGTCTGGTTAGACTTTACATTATCTAGATATTCATTTAAGAGGTTGTTTGTGGTTTGTTTGTTTTTTTTTTCTTTTCTCAGCAGAAACCCCGAAAGGCAACTCCTCAGGCAGGAGAAGATACCTTGAATGGCCACCTTCCCCCTGGCTGGCAGAGCTATATGTCTCCCCAGGGCCGAAAGTACTATGTGAACACCTTCACAAATGGTAAGTGGGGGTGGGGACTACAATATATGTGTCACCCTAGCAGTACAGATCTTTTGCAGGGAACTGTCTGTCAAGTTGATTTTGACAACAAGGTAGGCCCAGAGTAAAAGGAATTAATACGACTGTGCCACCATGTGAAAGAAAATAATGACGAGAAGATTTAATCTTCTAATCCCTCTGTCATCTTAATTTTGACCTTTAGAAGACTTCTGAAGATTACAGAAGACAGAGAATGTAAAGTAGAAACAGTCCTGCTGTAAATGTTTTAGAATATAAAACACTGCTAAGGACGTAATTTTTGCTACATTCTTGATTTCCTTTCCCTTTAGCTGGAGGTATTTGTTTGCATAGTCAGGTATCACAGAAATGACAGAATGTCAGGTATCACTAAAGCACCATTAGGGGAAACCAGAAATAGTTAATTGAAAAGTTGGTCAAGTCAGAGTCAGCTTGCCCATGGAGACGAGGGAAGAAAAACACATGTAATGGGACATCAAAGACAGAATTTTCATTTTATATTTGTGTGCTTTATTCACTGTTGTACCAGTAGAGAGGCAGCCTTAACTCATCATCTGCTTATCATCTGCTCTAGACCTGTCAAACTTGTACAACCTCTGTCTTACCTAACAATGTGTCTACCTGCTTTTCTTGTCATGAGTTCACAACAGCATTGCAAAACAAGGACTTGTGACCAGCAAACCCAGATTTCTTTAGCAGAAAGAATGACAGAATAAAGGAGGAGCTGACACAGGAGTTCACCTTATTCACAATAGAGTCAAAGCCACCAGGAATGACTACTGGTGTTCCTCTTTCTGAGTCACTGTGAGTGCAAGACAAGCCATGGGCTGTCACAGTGTGCCCCAGTTTATTCAGGGACTGATGTGTTTTATTTCAGAAGCCTTTGGCCTAGAACTTGTCCAAGTCATTATTTACCTGAGTTTTATGCACTGACATCTCATAGGATGCTCCAGGAGGCACATGACCATTAAACACTGCCTTCATTTTCAAGCATAGTCTGCTCTGGTTTATGAGCAGCATCCCCTGCATGGCTGATAATCTTATCAGTTTGATGATATTGCTTGGGAGCATCTTTGCTCTAGTTGGGCTATATCGCCAACCCTAGATTCACATCCCAAATGCCTATGCTTCCTCAAAGTGGATTATGTGGCAAAAAAGTGTCACCTGTGCTATTACCTAGGCCTCACACAAAGCAGAAGCTGAATGCAACCTCCAGGCCTTTCTTTTGAAGTGTGTGATGAAGCCTCATCCAGCACTTGGCATGAGCAGCTGTCCAGACACTGTTTTGATTTAATCTGACTAATTGGCTCTGACCTCTGACAAAGGTCACTGCAAAACTAGTAATGCAGGACTATCCATAAGCAGATTGTCCAGTCTTGTGTTGGATGTGTGCTTTCTTCCTTGACTGTGCTACAAGGTTGTACCTGCTGAGCCACGGAGTCACCATAAAGCTGTGTTTGGCATGCAAGGCTTGCTGTCTAACAGTGGGATCGCAGCTTGACACTCAGGAAGCATTCTTTGGCTTTGATCCATGTGATAAGTCAAAAACAACATGCTATAGAACTGCAGTACCCATTTTTCCTACCGTAGAGTTGCATTGGTGTGGGTAATGTTTATAGCAGATCTCATAGACCAGACAGCAAACTGACTGCACTCGCTGACTTGTCTGAACCACTTATTTGTCCTCTCATTGCTGCAGCTGCTCCTGGGAGTATCAAGATAAACACTGGCAGTGTTTGTCATGGAGACATGGTGCCAGCACATATCTCTGTCACAGGGTTTTGTGGGTCTTCTTCCTTTGCCTCCGTAGCACCATTGTTTCAGCATTAGGGGCTAGATCTCTTTTCCATCAAGATCTTATTTGTGTAGATGTACTCCTAGATTGCTCTCTCTTTATCATAGCTATCACCAGATGATGAAAGTATGCTGGAGTGTTTAAGAGAGATACTGCTGTTTAGTGCACAAACATGGTAACTCAGAGGTCCTGTGGAAACGAGCTGGTTGGCCTTCACTCTGATCCATGCAGTTAAAGGTTTTCTGCTCACCATTGCCCACCAACAGGAATTGATGCAAAACTCGTGATTTGTAAGGTCATAACCATTTCTCAAATCTCTGAAGATCTCTGAGGGACCAGTCATCTCTTTAGTGGGTGATCAGAAAGTGTTTCAAGACCTTCTCCACACTCTTCACAAATCCTCTTTTCTTTTATTTTTTTTTCTCCTACCATGGGGAAGTCTGAGTGTTTCACACGGTGACTCATGAAGTGCCTCACTGCCTGCATGTTGGCTTGCTGTAGAACCACTGTAGGAGTGACAGCCATTGCTATTATGTACATCTGGTCTCAGCTGAAAGAGAAGAGACACCGATAACCCATCAGGAAATACTGTAGCCCCTGCATACATTGCTTTCCCATGGTCTTTCCCCTCTGATTCCATGGCCAAGAGTCTGAAATGATGATTCTTCTCACGTCCCACACATGCATCTCAGGAGACTCTGAGGGGTCAGGGAGTACAGCTTTGGTTGCTGATGGCAATGGTGCCTCCCAGGAAGGGCACAAGCACTTCTCTTGCTAGGATGCTGCACACCCTGACAAACTATATTGATAACTTCTCCTTGTTGGACAGAGGTCGAGCTTCATTGGGGCTGATGAAACATAGGCTTTTTCAGAATACAGCATAGCATGGGAAGCAATGGCTCTGGGATCTGCAGCTCTGCAGCATCTGGGTGCTGAGTCTGCACAGGAGAGAAAGATGTTAGAGAATACCCACCCAAATTCTGTTGTGTCTGGTCTCAGCTAAATGCCAGCAATGTTCTACATGAATTAATCCCATACAGATGACTGCAGCAAGTACACTGTACAGTTATAACAGCAGTATACAGCAAGGGTACTGTACAGTTATAACTGCAGATGGTTATTGTACAGACTATTACAAAACACAAGATTCGGTGTAAGATACTTCTCACAGTTAAACATGCCAGCAAGTCATTAGAGGGAAGAAAAGGGAACTTCTTGAGGCAACAAAGTGTTAACCAGTCAGAGTAGGTCCCACCCATCTGAGGCAGAAATATTTGCATCTCCAAGAGAGTGATTCAGTCCTTATTTTGATGAATACAAATGGTCAAACTATCTGCTGGACAAGGAGTAAGTACTGTAAAATTCAGAGTGAATTTTCTTAACCACTGAGGCTGAGCCAGGCGGTGGAGCTGAAGTGTAGAGAGCAAGATGCTCTCTACTTCTATTCAAGCATGCAGAAATTTGAGAGGAGAAACTAATGACAAGTAGAAGAAGCACAGAGCTGTCCAGTGGATGGAGTGGGAGATCCTAGTCTTCTTCTGTAGACTATGTAGTGATCTGGGGGGAAAAGTAGCCAGAAAGTGAGTGGAAGGAAAGAAGGGCTCCTCTCCACAACACAGAGCATCCTCAGCTCCCCCCACTGGAGCCCTGGTAGCGGTTCCTGCTGTGCTTTGCCCTGGGTTTGTAGACACCCTGAAACCCGTCAAGCTTCTGCCAGTAGCATGCGGCTGCAGGAGGTGTCTTTGATCCCACCTTTTCCAGAAGTATCCAGACTTTGCCTGCCAGTAAACTCAGCTAATTGCTGCAGTGCAACATTGTTGGGTTTTCTTTCAGGGCTGATGTTAGGTAGCAAAAGTGGCACTGCGTTTTTGGCTGAACAGCGCTCTACAAGGTCTCCTGTAGCCTGAAGCTCACAAATCAGTGCTCTTGCCTTCTTTTTATAAACATAACACGTCCCTTAGGCTTTGCTACCATGCATCCTCCCTTTGGGTGTCGCTTCTGTCATACGTCTCTCATGCATCAGGCAGAACACAGTCGTTTATCTCAGCCATATGCTAAGCATATGTGCAAGCTTTAGGCATTAGGTTCACTGTCTGTTCTTTTAAATGTTATATCTGGACATCCTCTGCATGGCATGTCCTTCTCTTCCAGCACTGGAGCATCCTGCATGCCCAAACAGTTGCCCTCACAGTAAGTGGGAGGCATATCCCAGAGTGGAGTGAGTGATTCACCAAGTTCAGGGCTGCAGCTGAGCCCTGGGTTGGGTAAGAGCCCAGCAGAGCATCGCCCTGCCATCTGGGGCACTTCTGAAGGTGCGTGCTGGCAGGAGCAGGCTTCCTTGGCAGGTTCATGGCAGCTTTAGCACTTCCATTATTGACGAGCATTGGTGGGAGGAGGCACGTGCCCTCTCATGTGGCAGGACTGTGGCTGGATATTTTTACAGCCTCTAGGCAGGGCAGGTCTGTGAGCAGAGACCCCATGTGCAGGAGAGACAGCTCAGTTTCAGGAAGACAGGTCTTAGAAGCAGCAAAGGTGGTTTAACAGCTGGCTAGAGGAAAAGCAAACTAAATGGAAAGGGGACCATAGTTAAATTACACTCAGATGGTGTAAAATTTCTTGGCAGATTGTGCTCAGAGCATGGTAATCAATGGTCCCTTGTCAAAGGGAAGTTTGCACCAAAGGAAATCCTGCAGGGATCTGCCCAGGGCTTCATTCTAGTCAGTATTTCCAGTAATGAATGGGATGTTGACATTAAGAGTACTTACTCAAATGTTAACTTTAACTGAAGCTGGGAGAGAACATGGTGTGCTGCACAGAAGAGGCTCAGAATTCACAATCATCCTGCAGCTGAGGGCACACACTGCAGGAGAGTGGGGAGCTCTTCAGTAAAGATGCACCTAAGATGGGAGATTTCATCAGAAATAATTGACAAGACCAGGCAGTGGAGCGGTTTACAAAGACGTGGGGGCTCTGGAGTTTTAGATAGCTGAGGGTGAGCCAGCAGGGCTGTGCTAGTACAGAAACAGCCAGCATTTTCCATTGTATGAGTAGGAATGTTGTCTGTGAGGCATGAAGTAATCCTCCAACGTTACAAGGAAATTATAAAGCCTCAGCTGGGATATTTTGTCTTTTTTGGGCTCTATACTTCAGAAAAGATGAAAAACCAGTTGGATAAAGCCCAGAAGAGAGTTGGAAGAATGATGGGAGACTTGGGAAGCTTGGCCTACAGGCAAATGTTAGGCTTTTGGGGCTGCCTGCCCTAAGAAAGCAAATAGGGGCGTGAAAGTAGGCTTCAAATGCATAAAATGCTGTTGTGGAGGGGACTGTTTGCAATGCCTGTCATCACTAGAAGACACAGTAACACACTTCAGTCGCAACAACAACAAGTCTAACTCTTCCTATCTCTCTAAGATAGTAAGTGTGGGAGTAGGGAGTTGCCTGAGAGTCTGTATCACCGGAGGTCTCTAATAGCAGGTTACGCAAAACTGTGAAAAATCACGTTAGCCTTGTTTTGGGGCACAGCAGGGACAAAATGACTTCCTGAAATCCTTGTCAGGCCTGTTTTTTCAGTCTAACCTATAGCCTAACCTATATGAAAAACACTTATCAATGCAGGGGATGACAAATGTCTGGGACTCAATGGGAGTTGTTCTTTATTTTACCCCTTTATCTTCATCTTCATCTCCCTTTATCTGAAGGGAGCTACAGAAGAGCTGGAGAAGGACTCTGTCAGGGTGTGTAGTGACAGGATGAGGGGAAACAGCTTTAAATTGGAAGAAGGGAGATTTAGATTAGAAACCAGAAAGAAGTTCTTTCCTGTGGGGGTGGTGAGACACTGGAACAGGTTGCCCAGGGAAGTTGGGGCTGCCCCATCCCTGGAAGTGTTTAAGGCCAGGCTGGATGGGACTTGGAGCAACCTGGTCTGGTAGGAGGTGTCCCTGCCCATGGCAGGGGGTGTTGGAACTTGATGATCTTTAAGGTTCCTTCCAACTCTAACCATTCTATGATTCTATGATTTATTTGGTTGCTTTGTGTTTCCCCAACTTTTACATATGTCACATCTGACTAGGCTGTTGTAATTCAACTGCTGATTTGCTTTTGCTAGTTGTCTAAGTTAAAGAATGTTAATGTGGGTTCAGAAGAACATTTACTGTGGTTCTTTTTTTGTGCCCATCTGCTGGGATGGTCACAGCTGGGAGCCTGGAGGGGACACAGCCTTTGAAGAAGGTTAGCAAGCAAAAGCTACACAAATTTTGGTGTGGTGGGGCTCTGTGCTGTTCCCCAGCTGAACCCTTTGTGTAGTTCTGCTCCTTCCTCCTGAAAACAGGAGTTGTTGAGTGACCGGTCCATCCAATAAATTGCCTTTCTGAACATGCTGGCACTGCCCATCTTCTCTGCTTCACCACTTGCTTCTTTTGTCTGATGGTGCAAAAGCCTGTTTTTTTTTTTTCCTTTTTTTTAATTAAATAGCTTTTTTTCCTCTTGGTGTTCCTATTCAGAGATAGGAACTCTAGTACGCATTCCTATTCCTGGGGAGGGGAAATAGGATTTTAGGGGCAAGTACCATCTTAATTCTTTTGGGCCTTCAAAATACAACAGGACCTTTCCCTTGCTGAGGCACTAATATTCTTGTTAGCTGTTTCCTGTGGCTAGTGTCCTTCCATGTTTTGATTATCTGCCGGTGCTACCTGTAGATCTTCTCTGACCATAGTAGTATTTCCACCATGTGTGTTGCTCTGTGATCTAATTTTCATTGTATTAGCCTGAAAAACAAAATTTATGAGACATTGTTCTTATATAGAAAAGAGATATTAGAAAAATCTGTAATGAAAGAACTTCGGTGATTCTGTATGGACCAAGCAGATTTGCACAGGTTTGAGCCAGCCAACAAAGAGAGCACATTCCTGTCTATCTCAACTTGATGGCCCAACCAGATAAACACTCCACATTTATCATTCTTTGAAACTGGTTGGACTCAACCCTGAAACCATTTTAAAGGCCTCTGACCCACAAAAGATCTGCAGAATGAAGCCCAAGAGTATTTCAGTACACCTACAGTATGTTTTCAGAGTATGGCCTGCTGTGGGAAGGTTGAGTCTGCATCAGCCACATTACTATCAGGATGCTGGGCATCTATCATGTGCAACATCAGGAGACATCCAAGCTTGTCACGTCAAAACATAAGAAAGAGGAGAGAGCCACTCTAAAATGCCCGGAAGACCCTTTTCTGGAGCAGTCACAGTCCTTATTTTGCATCATTAACTCTGCAAGGAGTCCTGTGCTGTCTGGAAGGACAAGTCAGAATACGTCCCCTGGGACTTGGAGGGTTAAGTGCATGTTTGTGCTCTGTGTTTAGAATCAAGCCGGCAGAGAGCAAGGGTAATAAACTGTAAAGAAGTGTGTGCAAAGGAGTGCATGGCTGTCAGGCTGGTGCCCATCAGAGTCCTCAGCAATAGCTGGCCTCTAGGATGGTCATTCCTGTGTTCTTAGATAGGTTTTTACCATCCCTACCACCATCTCAGCGGGACAGACTTTGGTTCGCCTGACAAGGTGCAGGGTGGATAACTCCATTTGAACAGGATCTTCCAGTATCACCATTTATCCATAGAAGAAATAATTGCCTTTTCCATTTCAATTGTCTCCCTGATGTGGGTGTCTAAAATAGCTGATGTCAGCTACACCCTGTAAGTGCCAGTCTCTCTTCACTGACCCTAATGAGAGGTTCCTTGGCAATCCTGACTCCAGAGGCAGGTAAAGCTGGCTGTAGTGAATCTGATCGGAGACTTGAGCTTACAGCCTAGAGCTGAAGGGGAGTGTAAAAACTGACCTCCTTTTCCTTGCTTGGGATCAGTGCCCCTTACTCCTCCCATAGCAGAATGCAGCCATGATGGTGTCAGCAAGGAGGGCTGCGCGGGGACACAGTCTCCTCCCGTCAGGTCATACAGTGAGCACACCTCCCTTCACACCCACAATATCCACCCTGGCTTTCCTCCCCGACCGTGCCTGGGAATGTGTAGGGCATCTGTCAAATGCCGCACCCCGTGTCTCTACACTTAGTTCCTGCTGCTGTCACAAATAGCCTGGCACGTTCACACACACACACAAACACACGTCTGCAGGCGTGCTCATACTTCAGAGGGACATCCCTGTGGGGGCAGTTCCGTGTCTGAAGAGCTGCCCTATTCCTGGGGGTTCCTCGAATAGCAGTAGCTGGAAGGCCAGGACAACAGCTCTGCAAATCACACCAAGGCAAAAATATTTAACCAGGGGCAGGAAGCCTTGACAGGTTTATAAAATATCAGAAATATCAGAAATATGAACTGTTAGCATAGTAATGGTTGAGGAAATAAGTATGTCTTTAGCTACCTTCACTGCTGTCCTGTTTGAAGTAAAATGAACCAATTTTCTGCTTTATAATTTTACTTTTTTTTAGCTGAGTCTCTTGTAACTCACTAAACTCTGAACTGAGCAGCAGATTGTTCAGAAACTGCTCACTCTCCCAGCAATCAGCCCTGATCACCCCAAGGCATGGTGCAGAGAGGCCCTGGCTTGGACTTATTGCTGGAACAGCCAAGGGCAGGGAATGGCGGGATTTGCCCCGTGGGAGGGTGGGAAGCAGAAAAGCAACGAAGGGTCACCCCTGTGGGGAGGAGAGAACAGGACAGGTGACCCCAAACTGACTAACAGGGTGCTCCATCCCATCCCCATCATGCTCAGAATAAAAGCTGAGGGATCAAAGGGGCAACTCTCTCTCTTTAATGGCCAACGTCTGAGGAGAACCCTGTCTGTTCCTCTGCCTCTGACCCTGATCCCAGCATTCCTGACTCCAGAGCTGGAATCACCGATGCCTGCTATTGACGGTATTGTCATCCTGGGAGCATGATATGAGCTGCAGCTCAATGTTACAAAGCCGTAAGCCCCACAGAAAGCTTTTCTATGTGCTGGAAACTACTAGGTCTGAGCTGAAAAAAAAATACATGTATGTGCGCAGTACTCATAGGTTTGATTCAGCAGATGGAGGTGAAAAGCTTTTCTGCTGTTTTGGAGTGATGAATGAGAGATCAGTGATTACTTTGAGAAGTAACTCTGAGGGTGAGAAGGTCCTTCCCAGACCTGCAGTACTGGTTGTTCCTCAGTAGTCTGTCCCTGTGCCCTTGTACAATACTACTCTGCCTTGAACATTTTACTAATCAAATTTTAGATGTTATGATCTCCTCCTAGGCAGTGTTTGGCTATCTCCATACCTACACTTTCCCAGTTTCTCCAGTCTCAGCATGACTACTGACAGGCCCTTGCACTACCACACATCCCTAGGACATGTGCTCAGTCTGAGTTACCTTGTACCTGCTGTGTGGAAGAGGAATTGGCTGTTTGAAGTGTGTAAGCAGCCCAAAACCCACGTCCCCATCTCCTGAAGCTCCTGCTGCCCTGCAGGGGACATCTGGGCTGTAGCAATGGTGCTTGTTACTCTGGATGGGGAGAGAATGGTCCAGAACCCACTCTCTCTGTGCAACCCACCCCTCATATAGAGAACATAGATCTTTCCCAGTGGCCCAGAGGGGTTTGTAGGGATGGCTGCTTCTGCTTCCCGGGGCTGAGGAGGGTGTTGGCAGCTGGGGATGATGGCGGCTGATGGACTGAGGGAGAAGGAGGTCTGTGCATCGCAAGGTGGATAGGTTTAGGGTTCCTCTTTGCAGTCAGGGAGAGAATAACGTGTAGGAGGGAGGACTGGAGATAGTGTAAAACACTCCTGTGCACAGCTTCCATGCTTCTTCTGAACCAACTGGTGGCCCATCAAACTCCTTTATTTGCTTCAGAAGAAATACAAACACAGACTCTTTGCTATCTCTGCCTTACCAGACCTGTGCAAACAGCGGTGGGCTCCATCCCTCAAGGCCAACTGTTCATCTGCACTGTCCTTGGGCTCACAGGTCAGCTCTAGTCTTGACCTGTTTGGAGAAACATGAAATAAGGCTTCCAGAAACTAGCAGTTACTGTGTGACCTTGATATTTCAAGGGGACTGGCTCAAATCCCAGCTTGATAAATTTCCCAGTGCTTTGTGTGCACTTCTTCATCTCTGTCTGTGACTGAGTTGAGGGGTTGTTGTGTGTAGTCTTACTGAAGTAAAGCCAGTAAGTTTTTATGTGAAGTACTGTAGACTCTGTTGGCCTCTGGGGGCCTGTGTCCATTTCAGCATTGATCTGAGATTGCCTGTACCTGGCTGTGGATGGGGAGTATCCCTTCCGTTCTCTTCCCAAGACAGGTAACATCGTGGCAAGTCAGCGAGAAGCTCTGTTGTTCTGCTGGAATTTCAAGAAATAAATGTCCTGGGGCAGGTCCAGGTTGCAAAATCATTCTGTGCAAAGCTTTCAAAACCTTTTAAGTATATGAGCTGTTGGGAAGACTGTGAATAGGAAGAAACCTTGTCTGGGAGAGAGGGAAATAAATGGAGCGCTAACATTTCAACCCTAAGCACATCTGGCCAACCTGTTGGTTTTTTGGAGGCAGGTAAAGGTAAGGTGAAATAATTTCTGCCCTAAATATCTCCTATCTGACAGTCAGTGTGAAATAACTATTCCTGCTGCTGTTTTGGGGGGTTGGCAGCAGGCTTCTAGTTGGTATTTTCCAGAGGAAGGAAAACAGCATCGCTCTGCCCAGCTTGCATTTCTTTACAATGCTTTATATTCGGTTCAGGCAGTGTCAGGTCTGCTGGGAATTTCATGCAGCTTACTAGGGCCTCTCCCCTTCCCAGGACTACACTGGCATCATCTGAGTAATCTACTGTTACAACATATTATTATTGTTATTGCTATTGCTACAATAGTAGTAGTAGTTCTGTGTTGTGATGGCAAATGAAAGGATACATGAGTCTGGGTACAAGTGATGGGGAAGGATGTAAAGACACAGAGTGGGATGGGTAAATGAAGGGACATAGAAGGTAAGAAGCAGTCAGGGTGGAAGGGTAGAGATGCTATCCAGTCTCTGAAAGGCATCAAAAATTGTGCACTTCACACAGTCTCTTAAAACCATCTTCTGGGCACGGACAAACCATCTTTACAAAACCTGGGGTGAGCAATCTCCTCTGCTTTGACATCCCATTAATCCTCTTTTCACATGGGTGACTGGGGACTGAATGGTGCTGACAGCACAGCAGATACTGCACATAACCTGGGCTGTGGGAGAACATGGAAGAGTTTCCAAGCAGCTGGGCAGGGGAGGGTCTTGGTGTGTTGTCTGGCAGAGGAGCCTTAGGGTCACACTGCCATGCCAAGTTCAAAAGTACCGTGTGCCCAGAATGCACAGCTACTTTGCAGTTAACCATAGGGTTGCTCAGTGTCTTTGGGAGTGGTTTACAACTGTGCGTGGGTGGAAGATTCAGCAGGAAAATATTTGATTATGCTGAAGAAATTCTCTGATGTGCTGCAGCTGTAATACCGCTTGCATTAGTCAAACAATAGCTCTCCAGCTACCTTGTCCATCCCATTAAAGATGACATATATGTATGACACAAGAGTGCATGTGGCTTGCTGCCATCGTACATTCTTAGCTGAGGTCAGCCTTTCATGGTGTGTCCCTGTTTCCAGGCTTTTCTTGTCAGTGGTGTTATGTCCTTCCCATTTACTAAAGAGCTTTATGTCTCTTGGAATGCAGGAATTCTCTTTCATGTTATCTTGATCCCAGTTAAGTTGCCATGTATTCTCTTTGTCACAAACATCAGCAGTAAAATACCACCTGCAACAGCAAGTTCTGCAGCACAGACTTTCAGGCAGTCCTGATGTATAGCTGTAAGTGGTTGTTTCCTTGAAATGCATCTCAAGACCAGCAGTTCAGAGTATTAAGAAAATTGTCTTGATCTGCTTGAAAAAAGTATGTATCGCCTGGTATCCTGGTAACACCAGCCAGCTTTTCTGATTCTGTTCTGTGTACCCTTTCCTGCTTATCTTCATTTTCCTTTCACCAGTTTTTCACTGAAGTTCCTAACCCCAAGCAAGTCTCTGATCCAACCGTGCAACACTGCAACCTGCAGCCTGCCTAGTGATCCCAGGAACAGCAGATTGTTTTCCAGCTAGCACCCAAAAATCGCTGAAAACTCAGTGCTATAAACACATTGCATTTCCATTTCAAACCTAGTCTCTGGGAACCTTACACAGCCTATGGGTTCAAGGGAGGTCATTCTCTCCTTCTACTCTGCACTGGTGAGGCCATAGCTAGAATACTGCCTCCAGTTCTGGGCTCCCCAGTTCAAGAGAGACAGAGAAGTACTGGAGAGAGTCCAGCCTAGGGCAACAAAGATGATGGAGGGATTGGAGCATCTCCCTGATGAGGAAAGGCTGAGAGAGCTGGGACTCTTTAGCCCGGAGAAGAGAAGGCTGAGGGGAGACCTTATTAATGCCTACAAGTATCTGAAGGGTAGGTTGAAGGAGGATGGATAGGTTGGAATCTCAGAGGTTTCCAGCAATAGGCGAGGGGCAACGGGCACAAGCTGGAACACAGGGAATTCCATTCAAATATGAGGAAAACTTCTTTAGGGTGAGGGTGGCAGAGCCCTGAAGAGGCTGCTCAGGGAGGGTGTGAAGTCGCCTTCTCTGGAGACCTTCAAGCCTGCCTGGATGCAGTCCTGAGTGATGCACAATCCTGCTTTAGCAGGGGAGTTGGACTGGATGATCTCTAGAGGTCCCTTCCAACTCTGATAATTCCATGATTCTTTCCATCCAGCATGGTGCTGTCTTTGTCTCCAAAGTGAATTTCCAAGGGCACCAATACTAAAACATTCTGGTCTGAATGGTTAAGCACTGATATGTCTAAGCCCCATTGGATTCCACAGCTGGAAACTCTACCAGTCTTCATCCTCCTTCTGCCTTCTCCATTGGCTGTATCATGAACATTGCCTGGCACAATACAGGCAGATAAGTGATGGTAATGGTGGTTGTGGTCATCATGTATGTGATACCTTCATCAATGGGACACTCACTGGCTCTGAGAATACTCACAGAAAATCAAAGGTACTTCTGTGTGTTTCGAGGATCTCCATCCTAAAATACATCCTTCACTACATTTATGTCATAGAATCATAGAATTGTCTAGGTTGGAAGGGACCTTTAACATCATCTAGTCCAACCGTCAACCTAAGTGACGAAAACCCATCACTAAACCATGTCCCCGAACACCATGTCAGCCTGTCTTTTGAATCCCTCCAGGGATGGTACCTCAATCACTTCCCTGGTCAGCCCATTCCAAGGCTTGATATCCCTTTCCGTGTAAAACATTTTCCTAATATCCAACCTGAACCTCCCCTGGTGCCACTTGAGGCCATTTCCTCTTGTCCCATCACCTGTGACTTGGGAGAAGAGACCAACCCCAACCTCTCCACACCCTCCTTTCAGGTCTCATAGTTTCTATGGAATGCTAGAACTGAGAGCACTCTTAGATGTTGCAAGCTAAACTATTCTTTCCCAAGACACATAATTTTTAAGCATAATAAGCACATAAAAAGGATTATATTATGAAGCACCAGGTGCAAAGCAAACCTCCCTACTGCACCATTATAAGCTAGACCTTAATCAAGAACATGAAAGCAATTTTAATAATGCTGCATTTTACTGGGTAATTGGAGGATGACAACAGGAGAATTTTCTACACTGTGATCACACAGTGATATTTGCATTTTCACTGAGGCTGTTGTGAGTAAGGAAGGGAGTGAGTGGCTAGTTCTCCAGAGGAAATGGCTATGTCCAAGGGTGGCACTAAGGCCACCAATAACAGCTGGTCTTCATGTAACTTTAAGTCCAACCTTTACTAAATCTTGAACTCTTTATTTTCAGACAATAAGCAAGACTCATTTTGTCTTTGCTAGGTTAGAAAGCAACCTCAAAGTGCTGAAAGCATGCCATTTCTTTGCGAGAGGTGACCCAGTATTTCATCTAGATCAGCATGTGCCTGGAGCTCCTGGCCAACACACCTTGTCGCGTCCCTGAAAGCCAGGGGGCACATATGAGCCTGGGGAAGCATTAGAGGGGCTTGCTCCTTGAAGACAACCAGTATTGTGATGCTGGAAAGCAGTGAGGAAGTTCACCACTCACAGACAAGTGTTGATTCTTCTGAAGTACTTGCTAGACCTGAAGTGAGAGATCAGTGGATAGAAGTAATATCACCATGACCTACTCTAATACTTCCTCTGCCTAATATGTTTCCATCTTTCTGAGTCAGTTAAAGACCTTTGAAGGATTTAGTCTGTGGGTTGAGGTTTTTCTTTCATCTCTCACCAGCTGTGGTCAACACCTACTCCAAATAAACTTATGAACTGCAGCTGAAGTAGTAAGTAATCTGTGGAGACACCTAAGGTTTGTCAAGCATTTGAATTGCATATTTTTCTTCATACAGATAAAACTTTTAAGTGGCAGTTTCCCTCTGATACAGGATGTTGTAGCTTAAGGGTGGTATAGAAACCTGGCCTGGTAAAGTGACCTAAAACCTAGGGAAAAAAGCGTGTCTCAGAAAGTGCTGGAAATAGCATTATCACTACTAAGCCTGCAATGAAGGGTTCACTTTTGTCACATAGTGACTGCACAAGGAGGGGTACAGTACAGGTGCCAGAGATCACTCTGAAAGATCAAGTAAGGACTATTGTCAGCAGCTTTTCCCATGTTGTTGTGGTAGTGACAGGCACCTCTACCCTCAACACATGGACAGAAGATTTCAAGAATTCTTGGACGCTGCCTGTATCCATAACGCTGTTTCGAGGCCAAGGATAAAAGCTGTGTGCCAACCTCAGCCTCATTTTAATTGAGCTGCCTGTGGGATGGAGCTGGATTTCAGTTCTGACACTGCAACTCCTGCTGAACTAGTTCATGCACTGCACAGTGCTCTGCTTTCAGCACGTGCGAGACTGAACCTCATGGATCTCAGGTGCAGAGAGATTTGCATGCCTCATGTCTGCCTGCTTTCTGGTCTCTTTTCATTGGGTATGATGATGGAAGTTAAAGGTCAGGGTCCTGGGAGGCCCACAGAGGAGTGTGACCTTTCAATGCAATGTAAGGACACTGCGTAGAGGACCATGCATGGGCTGGGTGGGCTTGTTGAGCTGATGTTGCTGTAGGTGACCCACCTGGGGTTCAGTACTGCAGGGCTCACTGGGCTAAAATGTTGGAGCACAAAGACAGAAGAGCTGCTGTGCTGAATCAGGAGAGTCCTCAGAGTCTGGTCTGCAGGAGGTCAGGAGGGGAGAGCCAGGACACTTCTGTCTGGCCTGGAGCCAGTTCTGTGAACTGATGCACTGGTGAGACCTCCTCATTCCAGTGAAACAAAATCTCCTTGTGCTACATGTTCCTCTATGGAATAGGAGGAAAACATTGCCATTGTACTGTCCTTCACCCACTCCTGCTTCTGAAGTTCTGAATGGTTTCCTCCAGTCTCAGGGCATTGCAAGTGATTTCCCCTCCTTACACGCACAAACCCACACACTCCCCCTCCCTGTGTTTTGGGTTGTTCTCTCCTACACACAATATCAAGAAATTAAGTTCCAGGAAATCCCTTCTGATTCATCCCCGTAAATGTGGGAAAGATCTTATTCAGAAAGGGGAGATAAGGTGCAAGACAGGTGAGGTGAGGCTTGCTTCCAGCCAAACCAGCTGGAGCATGGTGGCTTCCAGCAGCCTGGAGGTGTGGGCTGGGGAGTGCACTATTGCACTGCTAAAGGAAACCTGCTTCCAAAGCAGGGCTGTTTGCACTCCCTTTCAAATCACAGGTCCAACTTTGCACTGTTGAATGGGAGGCCATGAAACCTTGCTAAAAGCCCATGGAGATGCAGTGGAGTAGCAAAGGAAGGCTAGGAGGTTTGCAAACTGTCTGCACATACAGGCAATTCCTACATGACATTGGCAAAGAGGCATGGAGGAGCTTTTTGAATCCAAAAAAGGTCAGGCCATTGGGCCTGTTCTACCCTACTGCAAATATCACTTCTAATTCTACATGTTTTCAGGAGCAGTTTGGGAGAAGCTTGCAGGTTTCCTTCTTGTGGCATTGAGGAAGAACATGTTCTGTTGCTGTTCTTTATCGTTGTCCAAGCGACCTGTGCAGCCTGCACAACTTCACAGTATTCAGAGCAGAATCTGGGTTTGCAGCTGCTCACCGTGACACATTGCTGTTAAACCTGAATCAAACTCCAAGCCTATTTATAAAGACATGAGATAGCACCAGTAGTTGGGTGACATGTTGTAGCTGCTACTGATCCTTAAGACCAGGGAAAGTTTCTGCACAGAAAGCAGGCACAGAGGTCTTCTGGCTTGCTCTGTTCCATTCTCATAGCTTGGCCAGTGGAACTGTGGAGCATTTCGCTTCTAAAGTAGCACTACAAATGACACCATGCAGAGGTGCTAAACCCATACCTGAAAGCAATACAAGCACACCACTAGGAGGTCTACTAGAACTTAAAGCCCTGATGTTTGCAGATGCTGTACGTTCAGTCTGGAAAGCAGCTGCTTTGACCTCAGATTGCTACTGAATTCATTGGAGAAGGGACACAAAATTCCTTCTTCAGCTTTGATCACAGAAATCATCTGCATCAGGACCTCCTGAGAAGGTGTGTCTTGACTAACACGACACTGCAGAGTATGTGGCTCTCTGAAGACCTGACACATCATGTCATTTCTCATTCTGCCAAACAGATGGAGAGTGAACTTTCTTTCCCCAAACACCACAGGTTTCCGCTTTCCTTGGGGAGGAAATGCTTAACCACATCTGTGAAAACCCTCTTTGGTTCTGTTGGCACGTATAGCTTGGGTCTTGTAGCTGTTTTTCCTCTCAATACGTCATTTCAGTTTGAATAAGTTGCTTTCTACTGCCTTGCTGTTCAGTAACCAATTTCCAGATGCCTCCCAGGGCTGCAGGACTTCTTCCTGTTCACAGACCTCCTTCACAGTCCAGAGAGTGACAAGGAAACTACTGATTATTCCTTCCCTTCATTGACTAAATAGAATAATTAACGTGTGGCTGTTAAGGGAGGACAGAACTTGTTGGTGTTGATCTGCCAGTGCTCAATTGCACTCTCACAGAATGCAAGGTTTGAATTTGACTTCAACATCCTCTCTGGAAAATCAGGCAGGATATAAAATTGTGTCTGATATTGAAACTATTCCTAATAGCAGTGATCGTTGTTTTACCCCAGTGTAACAAGTAGTCTTCAGATTTTCCAAGCACCAGGATCAAAGGCCACATTGGGTATTCCAAGCCGGTTTGGCTGTATCAAACAGGGTGTTATCTCTAACCAAGAGTTTGCTGTGTAGTTGTGGGAGGAAAAAATTCACTCCTCCCCCTCCATTCACTCTTAATAATAACCAAACGGCAGAGAAATGTGTATTACAGTGTTAACTTGGTAAATGTAGCTGCTTCCAGCAGATGGCATTACCACAGTGCAGTCCTGATGGAGGCGAGTTCCTCTCCCTGCTTAGGTTCCTGGAATAATCCCTCTGTTCCTCGGTGCACAGGAGTGGATTTTCTTTTCTCCTAGCCCTCAAAATAAATGTGGCTAAAACCCATTCTTGTTATTTTTCATTTCCTCCACAATAAATGATGTTATTTCTATTTTATGCATTTTTATAGGTTTCTTCCTTTGTTATTGTTCAAAGCGCATATCTCCATATTCACTTTATTTTAGACAATTTGTCAAGACACTGAGTGTTTTGGATTGTAGTCATAAATATGCTAACCACTGGGCACTGCTCTTCCATGTATAAAATTTCTGCCCTCAAGTTATGAATCTGAGAATTCTGTATGTTGGAGGGGAAGAACTGGGCACCACAGCAACCAGCAGGCAAAGCAGGGACCAGTCACAAAAAGCAGCTGGTAATTTTAATTGATTAATTAAATTTCAAATGTATTTGTTAGGGTTTTTAGCTTACATTCCTCTGTACTGTCTCAAAAATGCAAAAATACTGTAAACATATATGGTTGATTAAAAAAAAAAAAGACAAGCCAAGTACAAAGGTTCTTACTGATAATGTCAAAGTCTGTTCTGACAAAAACGTGTCAACACTTGGGCATAACATGAGTGAACATCACAACCCCTCCACACAGATCTCCAGAAGTCATTCTTTAAAACACTTGTCTTCGAGTCAACTCACTTACATTATTCATTAATCAACAGTTTACATTAGAAAAAAAATAAAAAGGAAATGTGGGTAGCATATTCTGTTGTTTAGCTTTCCATTACAAGAAATGTGAATTACAATTTGTCTTTAATTAACTGTGCACTTGTGTATGTTAAGGCAAGACAAGCTGACTCATAAAGGACAACTCTTAGCATTTGATTTTCCTTCTGTTTAGTTAAAGCACACTGCAATTTTTCTTCATTGACTTAGTATGGAATTTATTAACTTACTACCCAATTCACAAAAAGCTGAGCAAAATTTAAATACTTCCCCGTGATTCATCAAAGTTTCTTCTCCACCAGGTTTTGCATTTGCAAGCAAAAAAAAAAGAGCTTAGAGTATTTTTCTCTGCAAGCCTAAGTGTGCTGTAGCCTGGGGAGACAGAGCAAGGGGAAGTGGGATGTGTCTCAAGGGTTTGGGCATCACAAGTTCAGGGGGTGGCACCTTCACCACTTGGGATCCATAATCCTGAGGCCATTCCTGAAATAAGGAACCTAACACAACCCTTGAAGACATCTGTATGTGTATATATGTGCACAAATATAGGGCAACAAAGATGATAGAGGGATTGGAGCACGTCCCTGATGAGGAAAGGCAGAGAGAGCTGGGACTCTTTAGCCTGGAGAAGAGAAGGCTGAGGGGAGACCTTAATGCTTACAAGTTTCTGAAGGGTGGGTTGAAGGAAGATGGAGCTGGACTCTTATCAGTGGTTCCCAGTGACAGGACAAGGGGTAAGAGGCACACCCTGTCTTTCATATGGAAAACAGTGGTGAAGGCACTGCCACCGCTTGGTCCATGATCCCAGAGTAAGGGCCACGTCTGGCTGTGCTGCTGCCAGGCAGGTCCCCATGGGTGTGGGGAGAACGCCAGGCTGGGCTTGGTTCAGCTATACCTGGGAAGGCTGTGCAGATGGTACAGCAGCTCACAGGCAGTGAGCTGTGCTGTATCTCTGCTTTCTTGCTGAGCATGCCCTTGAGGCAGTCCTGCACTGGAAGAACCAGTGGTGTAGCTCCCAGTCTGCTCTGCATCCACCATCCCAGCTGGCTGCCAAGGGAGCCAGGCCTGGGGAGCAACAGCAGAAAGAGACGGGAGGAGATGGAGAGCGCTGAGAACCTGGTTCAGAGAACACTGAGGGTCAGACCCATTTGTATGTGTGTAATAGACATTAACTCTGGTGTGTGTGCAAAGCCTCCATCACCCTTACTTGATGTTTCCCTTCAACAGAAACGACCTGGGAGCGGCCAAGCAGTGTGCCTGGGACTCCAAAGAGCCCTGTGTCACAGAAGAGTTCTGCAGGTACTGTTTGGTGCTGTGCCTGACCACTGCATTGGGTGAATCTGCTTCTCTACCATCCAGCAGAGCAAAGGAAAATGCTGTGATTACATGGGATGTATACTTAATGTACACAGTCATGTGAGTGCATCAGAGTAATCATGGTGGGGCTTTTCCATCTGATACAACTTCACAGAATCATACAATGTTTTGGGTTGGAAGGGACCTTGAAAATCATCTCGTTCCAACCGCCTGTCCTGGGCAAGGATGCCTCCCACCAGACCAGGTTGCTCATAGCCCCTGGTCTTGAACACTTCTTGCCTATTGTTTGCCTACTGATGCATCTTCTGGCTGGTTTTCTGAAGCATCTGCTCAGAGCTGAGGTTGCTCCTTCCCTGGAGCACAGGAGCAGGCTGTGGCCCAAGGACTAGCAGGATGGCCAGCTCTGGCAGAGGAGGACAGGCTGCCCTTCCCAGTCTGCTCTCTGCTGCGTCAGGGGAGGCAAAGAGCTGCAGAAGAAAGTGAGCTGGCTGTAGCTCAGCACATGGAGAGCACAGAGCTCTCCACACAGAGCCCCCCCCCCCCAGAGCACATGGGACAAGGAAGCATTTTACCATGTGGTAGCTACAGGGTTACCACTTCACCTCTGTCTGGACTGGAAGTAACAGTAAGGGAGTGCAATAGCACAACTGTACTGAAAAACTTCATTTACTGCAGAAAGACACAGCAAAGCAAAAATTACTCTAGAATAAAAAGGGTTAAACGTAAAGGCCACAGCTGCCAGCTGACTGTAAATAATGCAGTCTAGAGGATATTTTTCATTTAATTTTTTTTGAACTGATGACCATCTTTATTGGGACAGCTGAGCAGGAAGTATGCTTGAAGGTTGCACATTTATTTGTGACCAAAGGATTTGGTGGTTGAGTATCTTGTTTTAACCCAACTTTGAGCGTTATTCTCTGCTCGATATATTTCAAAAATAACACAACCTACAGCTGTGTATGTGGACCAGAAATATCTTACAAGACTTGCTTTCTTTACATGAAAAGCCCATCTCCATTAAGCTGGGGCTTTTTGTTTTTCACATAAGTGGCAGGTTGACCGCAGCTGGACGCCAGGTATCCTCCAGGCCACTCTCTCACTCCCCTCCTCAGCTGGACAGAGGGAGAAAAGCATGATGAAAGGCTCATTGCACAAGACAGGGACAAGGACATCACTCAGCAATTACTCTCATGGGCAAAGCAAACTCAAACTGGAAAAATTAATTTAATTTATTACAAATCAGAGTAGGGTAATGAGAAATAGAAACCAAATTTTAAAACACCTTTCTCCAACCTTCCCTTCTTCCCAGGCTCAACTTGACTCCTCATTTCTCTACCTCCTCGCCCTCAGTGGTGCAGAGGGACAGAACTGGGGGTTTCGGTCAGTACATCACACATTGTCTCTGCTGCTCCTTGCTCCTCGGGGGAGGAGTCCTCACACTCTTGCCCTGCTCCAGCATGGGGTCTCTCTCATGGGATGCAGTCCCGCAGTAACAGATTGCTCCAATGTGGGTCCCTGACAGGGTCTCAAGTCCTGCCAGCAAACCTGCTGTAGCGTGGGCTCCTCTCTCCATGGGTCCACAGGTCCTGCCAGGAGCCTGCTTCAGCACGGGCTCTGCATGGGGTCACAGCCCCCTTCGCGTATCCCCCTGCCCCAGCATAGGGTCCTCCACAGACTGCAGGGGGTTATCTGCTCCACCACAGACCTCCACGGGGGTAGCAGGGGGACAGATTGCCTCACAATGGTCTTTACCTTGGGCTGCAGGGGAATCTCTGCTCTGGTGCCTCGAGAACCTCCTTCCCTTTCTTCTTCACAGACCGTGGTGTCTGCAGAATTGTTTCTCTCACATATAATCTCTTCTGTCTTCTGACTGCTGGTGGTGTTGTAGTGGGTTTTTCCCCCCTTCCTAAATGTTATCACAGAGGTGCTACTGTTATTGCTGATGGGCTCAGCCTTGTCCAGCAGCTCATCTGTCTTGGCTCTCTAGGACATACAAGAAACTTCCAGCAGCTTCTCACAGAAGCCACCCTTGTAGCCTCCCCAGCTACCAAAACCTTGTCAAACAAACCCAATTCAACACTGCCTAATTCTTCAAACATAATTTTACCCAACAGCGCTATGGGAACTGGTTTGAGTTTGGACATCTCTTTTTTGTGGTGCTACCCAGCTCAGTAACTCCTGTCATTCCTCCCGATAACTACCTGCTGTAGGATCCCAAGGGCAGAGCAGGCCTATGGGCTGAGCTTCTGTAGAGTCCAGTTCTGGGGACTTTCCAGGTCGGAGCTGACACATCCCATTGCCAGCCTGTTGGGTGCAGAGAAGCATCCATAGTTTCTTAGGCCACTGGCAGTGAACACTGGTGACTCAAAAAAGGCACAGTGATTTATGTCTGTATATTCAATTATGTGATTAGTTTTTAAAATGTGCAGTTATTCATTTGTGACTAGCAGCAAGCCTGCTAACTCTCCATCTGTTCTTACAGTGAATGGCTACCACATCTCTGGGACCCCGGTACACCAGCTTGACTCTGGTCATATGAGCCTCCGAAAAGCCAGTGGGGACCCTCAGGTAAGTTTTGGGGGAAAAGCCAAACCAGTGGTAGCCAAGCACAAATGGGTCTCCACTAAAGTAGTTTAGGAATTCCCCCAGAGCAGGAGGTCAAGAAGCATTTTCTCTTAGAAACTGTCCAATTAGATAGAATTGCTGCATCTAGTTAGTCTTTGTGCCCAACTAGCAAAACAGTACAAAATGCCAAGATACTTTGGATTTTTTTGTCCTATCACTCCTTTCTGAGAAATCCACCAGGCCGCTTCCCTCACTCTTAACAGCCCTACAAATTTTGCTGCCGCTCCAGCCTGAAGCCTGGGCCTGTCTCCAGCACACTCCTCTCTCTGGACTTGCACATCTGCCCATGTCTGTATCTCATTGTACTTTCTTGCAGCTCCAGCTTTCCGCCCCAAAGACAGTATTCACAAAGAATTTGTCTGAAACTTTTTTTTCTCAATTACTTCATCCATTCCTGCATGTTCCTCTTACAGGCCCTCCTCTGTGCCTTTCAGAGCCTGTGCCTCACCCATCTCATCACCCTGGGCTGGCGTTCAAGACGCTGATCCATGGACAGTCAGTCTCCCCTGCCTGTTTGTCCAAATTTCCAATAAATATCTGCGCACTGTTTCTTGCACCCCTTCATGTCCCTGGAGAGTCCTCCCCGCAGGTCTGCAGACACAGCACAGGGCCCTCCTCCAACTCTTCCATGAAACTCTTCCCTCTCTGCCAAAAGAGCAGCAGTCAAATTGCTGGTGTGGGGGTTGCACTCCCTTTGGGTTGTGCTTCCCTGCCCACTGGGATTTTTCCCCCCACTGGTACCAGACCCGAGTTCTCCATTTCATTTCTTTATTAACTGGTAGGTTCTTCTGCAGTGCAGCTCCTTAAGCGCTCCCAGTGAAAAGCATGCCTGATTTGTGTCCTGCTGCCACACTGACCTGGGGTGCCTGTTGCTCTCATCGTCCCTCTGATGTTGCCTATTCCTTGATCTTAATTTTGTGTTGTCTGCCAGCTGTCCCACTTTGCCTCAACACACTTTCTGTCCCCCTTGGCAGTGCCTCTCAGCCTTGCCCTCACGTGTGCTCTTTCAGCTAAGTCACCATTTCTGGTTTTGCTTCCCCACCAGTGGATTCAAGGCATCTACCATGATACAGCCCAGTACAAAGTACTTGGCACACAAGTCAGATTAACTGGTTCCCTCAGAACTCCCTTAGTAGCCACATTTGCCATTTTCATGGTGCTGTGTCCATCTCAAGTTTATAGCCACCTTTTTGGTCAAATTCACAGCTCAGATACACAAGGAATCCATGGCCACGCACAGGTTTGCTCAGCTGACTTAACCATCAGACTGACAAAAACCCCTTTCATGACTTTTCTCATTCACTTCAACAGCCTCCTGTGATACTTAATTTCCATTGCTCCTTTATTACAGGTTTTTGAAGTCCTGGCTCCCTTTCATGCTTTGAACCTCTATAAGTAGCTCTGAATCTCTTAACTGGTTACAGGTGCCATTAATTCCTAAGGGCAGCTCCTACCCACGCCCCGTTGGGAGCCGGCTTTTCCTGGGAGCCTTTTGCAGCTTTAGCAGGAGAGTCCTTAGGAAGGAAAACATCTCGCCATAAACTGCTGATGGCAAGAAGCTGTTCCCTGCTCCCCAAACTCCCACGCAAGAGAGCCAGCCTCTCTCCTAATGGCCAGCCCTGGGCCACCCCCAGCCGCTTTCCCCTGACGGCTCCTCTCCCGCGGCACGGCGGCTTCCCGCACTCTCCGGGACGCTTTCTGAGACCCGGGCACCAGCCACCGCGCTGGCAACTTCCCTCAGGCGACACCAGCCACGTTTCTTGGAAACAGGTCGAGGGGGAAGAAGCCACAGCGGAGAACAAGAGGGAGCCGTGCTGTGCTGGGCGCGGAGCCAAGCCCCCCTTCGGGTTCCTCGAGAGCGGCGACAGCCGCCTTCCATCCCCCCCACGGGGGACCAGCGGCTTCGGGGAACGCCCCGGGCCCGGCCCCC
>VZTM01014704.1:90979-114105 GCA_013400555.1 Jacana jacana
CGTCGTGCTATGGGGTCTGCGTAGCGCCCGCCCCGCGCCGCCCGCGCCCACCATGCTGAGTTCCGAGGGCGGCCGTGACGATGTGCCCCGCTTGTCTCTACAGAGTCCGGGGTCCCCGGCGGCGCCGAGGCGGCAGAGCAAGGAGAGCAGCCTGACGGTGAGTCTGCGGGGCTCGGCAGGGCGGCGGCGGTGGCTCCGTGCGGGAGCGAGAGGGACGGCGGGCGGGCAAAGGCGTGTCGGTGTTTAAGCACCAGTAAGTCGGAGGCCCGGGGAAGCTTTAGGGTCTTCGTCCCGGGCAGAATTCCGGTACGTTACAGGGCGGACGAGCAGGCTGTTGCGGGAAGGGGAGCGCCGAGGTGCCGGCTGTGGACCCGCCGTCCGGGAAAAAGTTCCTGGCCCGGTCGCCGTCCCCGGGCATTGGGCTTGGAGGAGCCTGGCGAGGCGAGAGGAGGGCGGGCTGCGGAGCCAACTCACTTGGCTCTCCAAGAGGTGTGTGGGAAGGTATTTTTCTGTGCCGGAGTATCCAAGTGAAGATTTCTGATGGGAATTATAGGAAGAGATTTTGGGTTTAGGTATGAACTTAACCTGACATTTGCTTTTAATATTAGTAATTAAGCACAGCTGACTCATTTAAGATGTTCTCAGCGTTGTATTTACAGACATTAATATCTTCTGTATGCCTGGTGACCTCATCTGGAACACAGTTTGCACTTCTGGACTCCTCGGTGCAGGACAGATGTTTAAAACCAGGAAGGAAACCAAAATAGATTAATGAAAGTGGCTGAGAATGGAAGGGTTTATTTAAGAGGAAATAATAAACAAGATAAATGAGCAGATAAATTATATGTAGTGATAAAGGAGAGGCAATAAACATGCTTACAGCTGCAGGCATTGATAGGTATAAAACCCGCAAGAGCAAAATACATCATTTAATACATCATTTGAACCCTCACTATGAGGAGGAGGTTGTTATACATTATCATGTGCAGCCTGTTGACTTCCCCATCGGTGGGCACAATTCCCAGGATTTCTGGTGACAGGGATGAGGGCTCAAGTGAGCACGTACAGGTGTCTCCGACTGGTGCAGGTCGGTCATTGCTGTGTAGATAGTGTTCTGGGGAAAAAAAAATTACCTTCAGCAGTTTACTTGGTTATCAAAATCAGTCATAATGAATAAAAAATATGTTATTACTGTCAATTATTGAGAGGGTGGTCCATGGTGAAGTATAAGTCTGTTGTTTGAGCGGATATGTTGATGTCCTGGGGAATCCAGCTGTGGTGCTGGGCTGGGAATGTGTCTGAGCCACCTCATCAACCCCTGCCCTGGCCAACGAGTTGGGGGCAGCAGCGAAGGGTGGGCAGAATGTGGTCCCTGGAGGGATGAGGGATGGGCCTGGGGCGGGTGGCACAGGACTGCAGGGCAGAGCTTAAGAATGACAGTGCTTATGCTTCTGTAAACCTCCCTGCTTATGGGGTGAGGATGCAGGCCGTTCACTGACGTTGTTTTCACTGCCATGTTTGCTGGCCCACGTGCAATCTGGTAGCATCTGCAAAGCAAGAAAGTGTTGTGTGTTATGTCAGGGTCACTGGATGTGCGTTTCTCCAGCAGAAGTCTAAAGCTTTCAAGTACAATGCATCAGCCGGATGAAAACAAGCTAATTTTAACAGCTGTTTGCTCCAAGCCATTGCCTGCATCAAGGAAGCATTGTGAAAAACAACATTCTCATGCAGTGTGTAAACTGTAAAGCAATGTAATTTTCCCCCTTGTCTCCTAGGAGGTTATATTTGTTCAGCGCCACTTGAGCTGACATTGGGATATTCTAGCTGACAGAGCTGCGGGGCACGTCCTTAGCTTGCTCTCAGATGGGTTTTCTTGGTCTGTAGCAGCACTCAGTCAGAACCTCTTCTTGCAGATGGGAATTTTGTGATTCACTTTGGGACTCCCTTCTATTAAACCTCCCCCCAAACCAAAACCCTGTGGTACGCAGACTGTGAACATCAGGCAATCTCCAGCCTGACCAGCGGCTGCAGCCCAGCTCTCCCAGCTTCAGCAGAGGGGTGGGAGTTCATTCCCATTTCCTAGGAATGCATCTGCCTCCTCTACACCCAAATAGCCATTTGGGAGCACAGCTTATGGAAATCCTGAAGGCAGGTGGGAGCTGGGCTATTTCTTATTTCTGTGCACCCAACAAGAAGAGGAGCGTGGTGTTTTCTCTTTGGTGAAATGAATGTTACCGACACTGTGGTGTCTGTTTTCTTTGGAAGGGAAACCCCTGCTGGGTTATATCAGAGGCTGTTATGAAACTGCTGCTTGCACAAATTATTGATGCTCACTTAGGAAGCAGCAGTGCAGGTCTGTGGTCTGCACTGATTTTGCAGTGGGTGCAGTCGTTTGTTTGAGGCTGGATGGCTTGCTGTCTGGTTCCTGAAAAGCTGTCTCTGGCTGTGAATTGCCGTGGAAGCTGAAGCTCCTTTGCCATAGGTTTGGGAGAGTTAAATGGAGAAGGCACGGGGAAATATAGACTCGGATATGAGAGAGCTGTGTCTCACTTGAAGGGCAGGAAAACTGTCTGATCACAGAATCACGGAGTTGTCAGAGCTGGAAGGGACCTCCAGAGATCATCCAGTCCAACTGCCCTGCTAAAGAAGCATTGCCCAGAGCACATCACTCAGGACTGCATCCAGGTGGGGCTTGAAGGTCTCCAGAGAAGGGGACTCCACACCCTCCCTGGGCAGCCTCTGCCAGGGCTCTGCCACCCTCGTATTTGAATGGAACTTCCAGTGTTCCAGCTTGTGTCCATTGCCCCTCATCTTGTCAGTGGGAACCACTGAGAAGAGTGCCCCCTGAACCCACCCTTCAGATACTTGTAAACATAGGTGCAGTCTCCCCTCAGCCTTCTCTTCTCCAGGCTAAAGAGTCCCATCAGGGAGATGCTCCAATCCTTCCATCATCTTTGCTGCCCTACGCTGCACTCTCTCCAGTAGTTCCCTGTCTCTCTTGAACTGAGGAGTGCAGAACTGGACACATTATTCTACCTGTGGCCTCACCAGTGCAGAGTAGAGGGGAAGAATGACCTCTCTGGACCTGCTGGCCGCACTCTTCCCTACACAGCCCACAATTCCATTGGTCCTCATGGATAGTTTACTATCTACCAGGACACCCAGATCCTTCTCCTCAGAAGTGCTTTCCAGCAGGTCCACACCAACCTATATTGGTGCCTGGCATTCTTCCTCCCCAGGTGCAGGTTTCATTCTTCCTTCCCCTGATGCTAAGGTGTTTCTGAGCATGACTTTCTGAATGATGCTCTAGTGCCTTGTCAGGGTTTGACATGACTTGGAAAATGCAAGCATTTGTATCATGTATGTTGGACACAGAAATGAACATGTGCTGCAGATGGGAGGAGGGGCAGCCTGCATGCAGTAGCCAGGTATTTTCTGCCACTGTGCTGTGTTGTCTGACATGATGTAGTGAACACGGTCTGCACATTCTGCACCATTCTCCCTTCTGCCCTGGCACTGGCTGCACAGCAGAGGCTGTCAGACATCCCCTGCTTTGACAGACACTGACCAAATAATCTCTGCACCTTTCTACAGGTAGACTAAATGAAGAGGGCTTCTAAACACTTTTGGCAGAATCTCCCCTTTGAAATAGGAAGCCTATTGATTGAATTTGTTACTGGTCAGGACTTCAGTTGTCTGTTCTCTCCTGCTGTTATACCGAAGCTGCAAGCATTACCATGCCCGTGCTAAAACCGCACGCAAACTCATGGTATTAAAGCTACCTAGAAACATCTAGGCATTCCTGGGCTTCCCTGTCCAGCTAGAGTGAACTTCCCAAGCCTTTTCCTGGGCCTAGGCTCTTCTGAGATCTTTTGCATTTGGCTCTTCTGTGTGAATGGTCCCAATTGGGAGGTGAACTCATTACATCTAGTGGAGTTGGCCATAACACTCGTTGGGCCTGGGCTGAAATTGTCATGCAGATACTGAAGGCAGGCAACCTGGCACAGCTGTGCTGTGTTTAAGGTGCTGGGAACATGCAGAAATCATGATGAATAACCAGCATTATTACATTGAAGAAATTGTTGAGAATGTTTCCCTGCTTTAGTCGCTTTAGCACGGCACAGTAAGCTCACCCACCGTCTGCTTATTTATTTATATAGTGTCTTATGTAATAAACATGCAGTTGATTATCTAAGCCTTGATCAAATTACTATTGTTTTATTCATGTTGCTTGGCAATGTTTCACTTACTGGAGAGCACTGGTAGGAACTTCAAAGCCTTCAGAGGACTTTGAAATCCGTGAAATGAATGGGCATGGCCAGCCTGACAAAGTTTGCTGCTGTGTGCTCACCTGCTTCCCTCTCGCTGTTTGTCTTGTCACGTTTTCATCTCGGACATCATCAAGAGCCACCTACTATGTAAACAGCTCCTTTTGCCACCACCACTGATGTAGACACGTGAAATAGAGCTGGAATATTTAGGTGTTAGAGTATAATTGCTTTTGCTCATGATCAGACTACAGGCGAAAGTATTTTAATCTGTATATTAAGTTGGTACACAGCAGGCTTGTCAAGTGAAATGCATCAATTTGTGGTGTTCATCTGGTTTTCTTCTCCCTCTCCTGAGCTCTGTTGTTACCACGTGTGTCACAGCGTGGCTGTGTACCTTTTCCTGTCTCCAGTGTTCTCACACGGGTTTCATGGTTGCCACTGGTGTCCAGTGGCAGCTGGAAGGACAGGCTGCTGCTTTCCAGTGTGTTTGCTTAGCTTATACTTGGAGGATGCTTTGCTGGTGTCTTGTCGTTAATTTTGCTTCGTTGCAAGCTGACAACAGCCATTATTTTTATTAGCAAAGAGGCTAGATGAGGATTTAATGTCATGGTGAGGCTGATTATCACCTTGGCTGTCCTAGTGGAGCCTGTGCAAATGTAATGCAGGTCATAATGCCGCCTTTTCTCTTAAAGTTTTGTGACTCCGTAATTAGCTGAGAGATGCGTTTTAATTTGTTTGGTTTCTTACTGGCAATTACAGCTGTGCTAGTCAGATTCGGCAGGCTTTGTTCAGGCCTCCTTGGCTGGTTAGCACTGTTGAAAGAGATTAGTGCTGCAATGGTCTGTCCTGCTGTTTGAATTCAGACCTTGCACATTGCCTGAGAGGCTCTCAGGGATGCTTAGTGAGAGCAGTGGTCCCTAGTGTGGGGAGAGGGCGTTGCTAATAAAGCTATTTAATGCTGTTTTAACACCAGGACATCATCGCAAGATGCTTTGGCTCTCTTTGGCGTCAGTCAAAAAGCTCATCGGTGGGATTAAGCTGGTGAACCAAAGTACTTTTTGTCAGCTATCTTTGATTTTAGAAACAAGAAAAGCAGTGTTTCAGAGGGAGGATTGTAGGGGGAGCAAGATGTGGTCATTCCACTACTGGCCTGCAGCCATGTCCTGCTCACTGCCAGCACGGTGTTCCCCTCCCTGCTGGGACACCCTGAGAGGTTTTAGAAGTGTTCAGAAATACAGATCCAAGAGCTCTTGTTTGACTGTAAGAAATCTGTGGTAATGAAAGGAAAGAGAGAGGCACAGGATTTCCTATGCAGTCATATATCATTTCTAGTAATATTTCTCAAGTTTTGAAAATTTTCTTGCCCACTCCAGGACTTTGTGTAGAAAACAGTAAGTTCTCATAAGTTCTTTTTACCATGCAAATAATTCCTTGGGTTTGGGTTGGTTTTCTTTTTTCCAGATTGCAAAAGCTTCTGCTTTTTTTTTTTTTTAATTCTTACATCAATTTCCTTTAAAATGTGATACTAGGCCCAAGAGGCCTCATGACTTTTCCTAGACAGTTCAGCATCATTTCTAGACAATTAAGTATAAGTTCCTGAGAAGTGAAGAATGTTTTATTTATTCATAAAACTCTGAGTCTGATCATATTCCATGATACTCTCACTAGCAGATGTGTGTGCTCACTCTTCTTTTTCTGCTGCATATGTGGACATGGTTCCATCCATTGCAGTGGGGACACTTTCACTCATCTAAACCTGGGCATTTTCAGGGACTCTGTGTTTGTTTCTTCAGGACCTTAGTGATGTAATGGAGATCCTTAAAGTTGATAAGCAGCTTCCAAACAACACAGATTGAGTTTTTGTGAAACAGGTACCACTTTCAGCAGGGAATATGAATTTCCTTTGCAGTTTTGCTTCACAGATTTTTAAGCTGCAGAGAACAATTTGTGTGCCGCTGTAGATGCTCTCTGCTGTACATCACCTCTGCATCCTCACTCACAATGTGGTGATGTCCAGTCTTATGGTGAAGGCTTCAAAATACACTTAGGAGGTACCTTTTCCCTGCTTCTCATTATCCAGTGTAACAATAAAGATTTGCCTTGAGAACGCTGCTCAGCAGTGTGTTTCCACAGGGGACCTCCTAGACGTTCTCTGCAAGACCACCAGTAAGAGGACAGGTGGAAACCAGAACAGCTTCTCCTTTTGCCAATGCAGTGTTGATGCTCCTGATGTCATGTGAATCATTTCCAGTGTCCTTAAAACCTCCATGCAATCTCTTTACTTGTTTTGCCTTCTGCTGCAAACTATTATTAACTGGAGCTAAATCCCAAGTTTCTGTAGCCTGGCAGTCTGCTCTCGAGAGGTGTCACCATGTCCTGGATACCCGTGAAGTATGTGGGGTAAGCACACATGGTGGCTGGGCAAAAGGCATTGTTTCATGCAGGCTGGAGGGGCTTCAGGGGCCGGAGAGGCTGGAGTTGCTGGGGAGGCTGGAGATGCTCAAGAGGCTGGAAGGGTTGGCATCCAAGTCACCCATAGCTGTGACCCAAATTTTTATTCAAGGAATATGCAGCATCAAAGTCAGAAATCCTCAAAGCCAGAAATTGTTTAAACCTCTCTGACACTGCATCTCTTCACATGGTTACCTCTAAGGTTGTCATTGCTGATACCACCTTGTTTCCCTCATCCCCACTGCTCTAGAGGATGAGCTGCAGGAAGGAGATGGCCCACTATGATACGTGGCAGAGCAGTTGTGCGCGGCTTCTGAGGCCATCTCATTTTTTATTATTTTTTTTCAAGGTGAAATTATATATCACATTATTTGAGAAACAGTGTGTGGCTACGGCAGCCCAGAGGCATGCCCAGGAGGTCTGGAGCCTTTTCTCTGCCAGCCCCTCAGCGCTCCTTCGGCACTGACCCAGGTGGGCACCAGCCAGACGCTGTCTGAAAGTAGCAATTTGTCTTAAGGTTTCTGGCTGTTATTTGGTAGACATCTGGGCTGATGAGTTGTGGAGCTTTGTGGCAGGAGTGGGAGGAGCTGAGGTCTCTCAACAGGGTGTCCAAGGAGAGCCGCCATCTCTTCTCCTGTGCCTCAGCCCTTCCCGCTGGTGAGGTCTGCTCCCAGGCTTTGGGAGCTGGTGATCCCTGAACAAAGCTCACCCAGCCCACCTATCCAGAATGACCAGGGGGGCTTGCAGGAATGTCCTGAGCTGACAGGGAGGAGGCAGCAGAGGAAAACTTCAGCAGAGACAGAAGGTGAGCTCTCGATGAAATGTCCTTCATGGAGGGGCTTTGTGCTGGAGGCTGTGGTGGTGACAGGTCAGCCTGGGATACTACACTACTACTGTCATGCAGCTATCCCACTCTGTCCTGCAGTGACAGGACAAGGGGCAATGACTTCAAGCTGGAGAAGAGCAGCTTTAGATTGGATATTAGGAATAGGTTCTTTACTCTGAGGGCAGTGGACCACTGGAACAGGTTGCCCAGGGAGGTGGTTGAGGCCCCTTCCCTGGAGATCTTCAAGGTGACACTCGATGAGGCCCTGGGCAACCTGGTCTAGTTGGGGGTGTCCCTGCTGACTGTGGGGAGGTCGGACTAGATGACCCTGAAGGTCCTTTCTGCCCTAGACCATTCTATGAATGGAGCCAGTAACTCCTTGTGCATGGCACTTTGACAGGGAGCCTGAAGGAACGGGGAGGTGTTTTTAGAAGCTCCTGTTGCCTGTTGTCAGGCCTCTGTGGCCGGTGAAGGCTGACTCTGACTGGAGACACAGGCTGGGTGGTGCACAGCTGCTGCCAGGAAAGCGATGGTGAGGTGAGCACCCTGGTCTCTGACCTCCTGCAGATCAGATTGAAGTCTGATGGGAGCTAGAAGGAAGCTGGAATGAAAAACACGTGGCTTAGGGTATAGCTGAGGTAATAGCCAGAGATGCCATAGGCATCTGCTTTGAAATGGATTTGGCAAGCTCTGGAAATAGTGATTTTGTGGAGAAGGAGGGCGAAGAAAGCTCTTGCATATGAGAAAAAAACTTCTTTATGGCGAGGAAACACTGGAAAGGGCTGCCCAGGGAGGTTGTGGAGTCTCCTTCTCTGGAGACATTCAAAACTCACCCGGACACGTTCCTGTGTGACCTGCTCTAGGTGTTCCTGCTCCGGCAGAGGGATTGGACTGGATGAGCTTTCAAGGTCCTTTCCTATCCCTGATATTCTGTGATTACATACAGGACAGCTGCTGAAACTTCACCATGGGCAGGCAGCAGCAGAGCCAGTGTGGGTTTGCAGGAGCAGCATTCTATCAGCTAAAGGCTTTATTCGCATTGCTCTAGCCTGGTGGGTTTGCACTGTGTCAGCACTTTGCAGTGTGTTGCCACATCCTTCTTGATCCTCTCTGAATAGCCCAAAGGCATATTCATTGTGTGCAAGCGCTGCCTTTAGCTCTGCCTGTGCAGCTGAGCTAACCCTGCCCACGGCTTTGTTTTTGGATTTCCTGTGAACATTGACTGGTCAAAACAAAAAAAAGCCAAACCAAAACATACAGTTACATTTGTGAGTCTTCCATCACGTTTCTGTTGGTTCCTTGATGAATACACCAGCACTCCTAGTGTCCAGCGAACATGGAGGTGCAATAAGAGGGGCTGCTTTTAGTGTGCCTTGCCTAGCAGAAATGTTAGGCAAGCATTACGTACTGGCAGTGAGCTCTGACTCTGGCTGATGCTTCTTCCCCTGAAGGGCTTAACTGTGTCTGAAGTTGTTCTAGAGTAGCTGTCAGGCCCTTCATTTCCACTGTTCCTTTATCAGGCTACGTTTTCTACTGCTATAACTTAATGAGCACTTGTATTCTTTCATGCCTTGTTTAATGACTGTGTGATGCATCCTGTCTCACAAATTACTGTGGGTTTTATGCATTGGAAGGCTAGCTGACTTTAGAGGGCCCCTGTTCCTTTTTGCAGTGAGCATCACTTTCAATGGAAAGGGCCTCTGGGATAGATGGAAGGCTATGCACTGAAAAAATAACACCTTCTTCTTTTTTTAATCCTGTAAGAGACTAACATAGCCAAAATATGTCAATAGTGCCTTGGCACTCTGCTGCTCACATCGTTTCTTGTATTCGGGGCACACTAAGGGTGTTTCACGTCAGGATTTGTACCACAGTTTATTAGGGATCAAAGAGAACTCCCTGCATGGTGCTTTCCAATTCAAGGAGGTTTTCCTCATGTGAAATGAGTAGTTTATTTTCCTCCAAGCTGACACTCCTGCTTGCTCAGAGTTGCTCTCTGGGAATATTTAGCTGCTGTTTCCATGCAACAACCAATTTTCCTTCACTGACATGCATTTGCTGTGGATTTTCAGATTGGAAGTGTGTATATATATGACCTTTCATTTGCATATTTCTCATCAACAGCTACATTTCATTACCTTCTAACTCTCTTTTGCTTTTTTTTTGCAGATAAACTGTGTGACTTTCCCCCATCCTGACGTAATGCCAGAGCAGCAGTTGCTGAAACCTTCGGAGTGGAGCTACTGTGATTATTTCTGGGTAAGTAGGCAGCCAGCCACATGCCATATTGCAGCTCCTGAGCTTCCGAAAAAGTGGAACAAACAGCTTGATTTGTGGTACAAGGCAAAGGAGAATGTGGGCTGAAATGCAGTGTGTTAGGGCAGCACCAAGGAGACTGAGAATGCCAGTGAAGATCAGGTGGAAATGATCTAACCCATTAGAGGATGTTGATCAGTGGTGCAGAGTCCAGTTGGTGTTCCTCAGGGGTCAGTACTGGATCCAGTCTTGCTCAAGATATTCATCAACAACCTGGATGAAGGTATAGAGTGTACCCTCAGCACATTTGCTGATGACACAAAACAGGGAGGGGTGGTCGACACACCAAAAAGGCTGTTCTGCTATCCAGCAAGACCTGTACAAGCTGGAGAGTTGGGCAGAGAGAAACCCAATGAAGTTCAACAGGGGGCAAGTGTAGGGTCCTGCACCTCAGGAGGAATAAGCCTCATGCACCAGGACAAGTTGGGGGTGACCTGCTGGAGGGCAGCTCTGCAGAGAGAGACCTGGGAGTCCTAGTGGACAACAGGATGCTCATGAGCCAGCAATGTGCCTTTGTGGCCAAGAAGGCCAATGGTCTCTTGGAGTACTGTGTCCAGTTCTGGGCCCCCCTGGTTCAAGGACAGGGAACTGCTGAAGGAGGGTACAGCAAAGAGCTATGAAGATGATGAGGGGACTAGAACATCTCTCTTATAAGGAAAGGCTGAGGGACTTGGATCTTTTTAATCTGGAGAAGACTGAGGGGGATCTGAACAATGCTTATAAGTATCTAAAGGGTGGGGTCAGGCTCTTTTCAGTGATGCCCGGTGACAGGAGAGTGGGCAGCGGGTGCAAACTGGAACACTGGAAGTTCCATCTGAACGTGAGGAAAAACTTCTTTCCTGTGAGGGTGGCAGAGCCTGAGAACAGGCTTCCCAGAGAGGTGGTAGAGTCTCCTTCTCTGGAGATACTCAAAACCCACCTGGATATGTTCCCGTGCAACTTGCTCTGGGTGACCCTGCTTTGGCAGGAGGTTGGACTAGATCATCTCCAGAGGTCCTTTCCAACGTCTATAGTTCTGTGATTCTGCAATTTCAGATGTGGGTAATTGTCAGAAGAGTTTCCAGAAAGGCAAGGTCAACTGTCAGGAGATGGTGTTGGGCAGCAAAATTGTGAGGATGTAGGACAAACTACACCTATAAAAGTACCTCAGCCAAAAGGGCTGTGCAGCAGGGTGGAGGATAGTGTGATTGCTGATGGGGAATATTATTTCACTGTTTTCCAGAGGATAAGAGCTGGGGATGCACAAGGAAGCTGAGGGCATTACATTTAAAACAAGCAGATTTTTACAATTTAGCACAAAGTTTGTAGCACTCACTCCCATGGAATATTCTGGAGGCCAAATGATAAATGACTTTTTTTAAAGGGTGAGGTTTGTGGAAGACCGACCCATTAGAAACTCCTAAACTGAGTAGTTTTAATGCACCCTTCAGCACGGGAAGTCTCCCATGGCTGTGTTTCTGTGTGTGCCCTCTTGTCCTTAGCTCTGCTTTCAGGATCCTGAATCAGCCTGAAGTGATACAGTGATCCTTCAAGTGTGCAGCTGATAGAAAAAAATCTTTCACTGAAAAACTGGTTTTTGGCAGGTGGAGAGAATACTGCCACAAGATTTCATAAGTTTCACATGTGTTTTCAATACTGGTTATTGAAATGTTTTTGTATAAAAAAAGTGTTTCACTTGTAAAAAAGTCTTGCTGTTGGAATCCCAGCAGCACTTCCCCTTGTGTGCTCACAGCTGGTGTAAGGACTAGTGACAGTAACCTGCTGAAGTACACTGGTGTTCTGGTAAATGTTCACGTTACCAAACCATCGAGGTTTCTTTCAGTCTCCTGAACCCATTGAGCAATAAATCATTAATAGTGTGTGGGCTTATTTTAGCATGTGTCTTAGAGAAGTCGCTGCCCTTGCTTGGTTCTTCTCACGTAGGCTTGGCCATTGCTTGGCTCCTTGGGTTTGGTCACATCTTGCTCTTAGTGAAACTCCACATAGAGCTGCCTTTCTTCTGAAAACTCTTATCCTCCCATAGCTCTGCTCCCAGGACTTTCCTCTTGTTTGAACTTGTCACCTATGATCTACCCTCCTTCTTTCATCAGCTCCAGTCCTTTTGTCTCAGCTGCCTGTGCCTGGCATAGTGTCCTGAAAGTCTCATGCTTTGATTAGTTTGGCATTTTTCTCTGTGTAGATGTGCAGCATCCAGGCTACTGGAGCAGAACCTGTAGTCATTCAGGAAGTGTTCTCTGGGCCTGCTTGTTGGAAGAGGGTAGGAAATGAAGTTCTGAAATAGGAAAACGTAGAGAGAGGAGACAGAGAAAAGAGCAGAGAAGACTCTGTTGGTCCTTGTAGCAACCCTGAAGTCAGCAGAGCAAAGGGCAGAAAGCGCTGTGTAGGAAACAAACTGTGAAAGATAGGATGTATGGTGGTAATTGGTGGAACACGTTGCTGTTTTACCCTGCTTTACAGCAGATCTCTGCAGGTTGGCTCTATTTTTCTGAGTGCAGATCAGGGTTGAACTTATGGTCTATCAATTAGAACATGGGAGTTCTAATTGACAAGCGGCTGAACGTGAGCCAGCAGTGTGCCCAGGTGGCATCCTGGCTTGTGTTAGAAATAGTGTGACCAGCAGCAGTAGGGAGGTGATTGTTCCCCTGTACTCAGCATGGTGAGGCCACACCTTGAGTTTTGTGTCCAGTTCTGGTCACCTCAACACAAAAGAGATCTGGAGGGGCTGGAGCGAGTGCAGAGGAGGGACACGGAGCTGGGGAAGGGCCTGGGGCATAAATCTTATGANTAAAAGATGTTTTGGGCTGCTTTACCCCTGGAAGGAGCAGCAGTGTCCCTCCTCTCCTGCAGCAGTTCCCTTTTAGCTTTGGGATCCTGTTTCCCTTTGCAGAGGGAGTTGTCAGGGTTTACACTTGCTGGGGCCAGGCTGTATGAGAGGCCACTGGGAGAAGGGAAGTCAAGGCTGCTGCTTTGGCCCCAACAGTCTTATGCTAGCTAAAAATAACTGTAAAACCTTCTTTTATTTTCTTTTTTTTTTTCCTCTCCAACTTACAAGAAAAGGAATAAGAGCAGGGGGAAAGAGAAAGGGTTGGACTATTTCCCTGAGAGGGGCCAAGGTACTGTGATGATTGGAGGGCTCTTGGGACACCACTGCTGCCTGTGGCTCCTTGGGCAACTGCTGCTGGGAACTGCCTGTCTGTGGTTTTGATCCCCATTTCTTTTTGTTGAACTTCTTTTTTTCCTTCCAGGCTGATAAGAAGGATTCACAAGGGAACAATACGGTGTCGGGATTTGAAATTCTTCTTCAAAAGCAACTGAAAGGGAAGCAAATGCAGAAAGAAATGGCAGAGTTCGTTCGAGAAAGGTAATTGGCACTTAGTTATCAATTTAATTATTTATGGCAATATTTTTTTCCTTAATTTAGATATTCCTTTGGTACATTAATGATGTAGCATAAGCTCTGTAAAAGATACGCTACCAATTTTTAAAGAACATTTAGTATTTCTCTAATGTCCATGTATGCTGTCCAGTCTTCTCCTGCTGCGCCTGTCTCACTCATATTGTACACAGGCTGTCTGATTAGATAGAGGGGACCAAGATGGTTTTAAACTGCAGATTCAAGGAGGAAGCACCAACATGGAAAAAAACAGAGCAGAAGTGATATTTAGAATGGAAATATTTTGTCTGAAAAATAGAGAAGCAATTTGTTGACATGAAGCATATGCACAGTTTCCTAGAGGAAGATGTAAAAAGACATCACTTGGGGCTTAAGCTGATTATGGAGCTAAATTACACATACAGATATTTAGAGTGAACCCCAAGTCATAAAGATGTCACTCCCAGAAACCCAAGAATGCTATTTATGGTCTGTTGCTCAGCTGACATGGGAAGTGCACTGAGCACCAAACAAGCAATTGATAGATGCTCAGTTCAGCCATGTACAGAAGATGGTGGGACATCTTTACTCATAAGTAGTGTCACTGTTACTTGAAATTGCTTGTCACGTGTCCAAACCAGTGTAATTCATTCTTGAAGATGACTCTTAAAACTTGAGAATAGTCCATAGTGAACAAGCAGCATTTACTTCCAGGAGGAAGGCAGAGAACACTGATGGATGTTATCTCCTGTGGAGGCGATTGGATCAGCTGAAGCAGCTGCTCTCCTCTATGTCGGTGCTTGCTTCTGAGTTGATATTGCCTTCCTGCCCTGCTGTGGCAGACACAGAGTGGCCCTGCTGATGTAAATTAATAGTGGTGGAAGCAATGAACCAGGCAACAAACAGGCACCTGTGTGGGTGTTTTGGGGGTAGTTCTGTTGGGCAGGAACTTGCAGGTAGTTGCTTTCATTTGCAGTTTGTTTTCTTTCTCCCTCATTGTTAATTTTTTTCATTTTATTTTTATTATTTGGGGTACAGCAGCAGTGGAGAAATACAAAGTATAGCACAGGCAATAAAGATGGTCTGATACAGGAGGTGCAGTGTGCCTAGGATCTCTGTGGGTTCCAAAAGCCTTTGATGTAAGACTGTAGGAGAGTCAGTTGCCTTTGCAATCATTGAAAAAGCATGACCAGAGGATGCAGGTAGAAGAGAGGACCAGCTGGCAAAGGTAAAATACAGTTGAGAAATAGTTTTGCTAAGCTAGAAGATAAGGTGAAGGCAAGCAGAATTGTGATAGCCCTAGCCAGGGAAAAGAGGAGGAAAGCTGCTCCAACAAAAGTGAAATATAATGAAATTTGACAGAGCAAAAGAAAGGAGCATTCAAGAGGGAGGCATGAAATGAGAGAGAGCAAGGAGAGAGCAGCTCTTATGCTGGGAAGAGACATGTTTGTGTCGTCAGTAGAGGAAGAAGTAGGCATGTTACAGAAGCAGAGACAAAAGATTCACTGTGTGTTGTAACAAAGAAGATGTGGAATTGAGCGTGAAGATGATCTAGATGGGAGTTATAAAAAGATGAATATATTTTTCTTCTGTTTGGAATATTTTGAATAAATTATTTTGGATTGATCTGTGTGGAAAAGGAGGAGGATGGTGTTGAGGTGGGGAGGTTACTCATGGAGATGAAGCTCAGGCCACCAGGGAAATCTTTACCTTCCCATCTAAGTAGAAAACATACTGGTAAGATTTTCACAATGACCAACAGGTGGCTTGAGGAGTACAAGGCCATGTTTAACTAGGGGGTTTCATGTCCAGAAAAACTCCGTCCTTCTGTACAACCAGCCTTCTGGAGATGAGGTTCAGGAAGCTAATAAAAATAACTTTAAATAGGAAGCTGGGATGAGGCATGCTAACCGGATTTCTTCATCAAATAATCAACAAGAGACAATACCAACTGAAATTTAGTTTATCAGATAGATGCTGTTAGAAGAGCTACTCTATAAATAGCAGTCTTTGACCAATTATGTTTGCATTTAGTTCTTGCTGACAAATGTAGGGTTCTAGTGCAGACTTTGAGTTTTTAGTAAGACAGACCTCCAAAAAAGGGAGAAAAAGATCTGAACTGAAAGATCAAGGGTGTGGGTGTGAAAGAAGGAAAGAATTACTTTAAATCAAAAGTGAAAATATGGTTTAGCATTTGTGTTCAAGCATTCCAAAATGGCCAAGAAAATCTGCAGACTGCCCTAAATAACATCAGTCTCTTGAAGTGTAAGTAGTGTGTATATTAGCAAAGGAAC
This sequence comes from Jacana jacana, assembly GCA_013400555.1. Lineage (NCBI taxonomy): Eukaryota > Metazoa > Chordata > Aves > Charadriiformes > Jacanidae > Jacana > Jacana jacana. The sequence continues at coordinate 106,511 of VZTM01014704.1, forward strand.
ATTGTCATAGGCTTCTGGCCACTTTTTAGTGGAGCTGGGCTATGCTTAGAAAAATTAAAATAAATAGCAAATCATGAAAAGAACCACAAGCAGGATGACGGCTGTAATAAGTCTGATGAAGGTCTGTCTGAACCACTGACTGTGGCAGTACTGAGTGTGTGAGAGGAAAAGAGCATGAGGGTCTCTGTCCTCCCAGCTTTCAGTAATCGGAAGGCTGGGGTTTCCATGGCCAGAGTTTGCCTTAGGTCTGCCACGTTTGGTAAGGGCTTCCACTGTTTGTCTAATGCTTTTGAGTCTTTTTATGCTTTTGAGAACTGCAACAATTTGTAGGAGACTTCTGCAGTTTATGCACTACAGCAAAGTTGTTATGCTTCTGTTGTTTGATAATTTCATTGCTGCCTCCTAATATGGAGAAAGAGTGTAAAAAGATTGATAGTCGCTGTCTTCACACAGTGACAGTTGTAGGAGATGTCTGTCAGATATCCTCTATCACCTTTTCTCTGTGTTCCCTGTGTTGTCTTAATATATTTAGTTTCTTGTTGCATGGTAGTCACATCACATCATCTTCTCCTCCCTCTGTGGCTCTCTAATTTTTCTTTGTCCATTATAACATGGTGTGACTGAAACTCTTTGAGTGTGGGCACAAAGTACTTCATTTAAAAAAGAGCATAAGAGAGCAGGGAATAAACATCCAAAGAGCAACTGGAACTAATAACGGTGAGAAAATATGGGTCCAAATGCACTTGTAATCTGTAACGCTTCTGACTATGCAGGAAGTGAAATTAAAAAGTTTTGAAAGAAGTCAGTGGAAACAGCAAACATTACAGAACACTTGTGTGGATTTCTGGGGGCAGCCTCACAAGGCTCAGGAGTCCCTGTGTACTGATGTGTTGGTGTTTGTCACCACAATCCAGAGTTGGCAGGATGTTTGTCGGCCACAACCAGGAGGTGTATATTTTCCTTTTTTGAGGTATATCTTCAACTAGGGCTTCTGTGTCTTTCCTTCTATATCGTCTTCTGTGTCTTTCCTTCTATATCGTCTTCTGTGTCTTTCCTTCTATATCGTCTTCTGTGTCTTTCCTTCTATATCGTCTTCTGTGTCTCTCCTTCTATATCGTCTTCTGTGTCTTTCTATATCTTCATAGCCTCTTTTGAAGTGTTCAAGGTGTTTTGGCCACAGATGGTGACAGGATTCCAGACTGGGCTGAAACAATTTAAGTCTTATAGGTGGGTCTATTAAGCAATCACCTTTTTATTGTTATTCCTCCTTGCCAGGCAGTCTGCCCTATTAGTAGTGCAATACACCTGCAGTAGAGGTAGCATTTGAAATCCCAGAGCCTGGGCGAAAGCTGGGACCTGTGAGGAGCACTGCCACGTGGAGTGCCATGCTTAGGAAAGGCACCAGTGGCAGCAGACGTAGTTTGCCTTGTGTGCCAGTGTGAAAATCACGAGGATTCCTTTTGACTTGTGTTCAATACTTCTGCAGCTACAGCAGTATGAAGGAACTTCACAGGGTGTTGAATTCATTATTTTCACAGCAAACCTTTATGATGGAAGATGGTTATTCCTCTGTGAGACGAAGGACCAAGACACGGATTCTGTGAGGGTCTGTCTGTCTAGGCAGCTCAGAACAGTCAGCAGAGCAGCTAGCACCTTTGCACACATAGCACCCACAAGTAATTCACCCAAAGACATCCTTAAACCAAAATCCAGCAGGAATAGTTTCATCATGAGGGATGTAGAGTAGAGCTTTGGTTGGGAATTCCCGGTAACTGAAGCAAAAGCAGCAAGCCCTGGTACTTTGAGCTGGGTGCTTAGATATTTATATCTGCTACATTTAGACATTTGCATCTTTAAAGTAGGTCAGGTGAAGTGTGCCTGAATAAAGCCCTTTTCATAGCGAGATCCTAACCACACAGTGCATGTAGCCTTTGGTGCTCTATTTGTTGGTCTGGCTGCAGCAAGCATGGAAAACTGGGTAGTTTTGTTCTCACAGGGTAGGGGGGAAGAAGAGGTCCCTCACACAGGTGTTGTACTATCCTGTACCAAGTTGAGTGTCACCTTGAGCCCTAGCCAGCTGCAACCCATAGAGTGACATTCAGATCATATTTTAAGCAGCCCAGAACATCAGATCCCTCTTAGCTGGCTCACAGAATCACAGAATGATAGGTGTTGGAAGGGACCTTTGGAGATCATCTAGTCCAACTCCCTACCAGAGCAGGGTCACCCAGAGCAGGTTGCACAGGAACATGTCCAGGTAGGGTTTGAACATCTCCAGAGATGGAGACTCTACCACCTGTTTGGGCAGCCCGTTCCAGGGATCTGTCACCCTCACAGGAAAGAAGTTCCTCCCCATGTTCAGATGAAACTTCCTATGTGGAAGTTTGTGCCCGTTTCCTCTTTTCCTGTCAATGGGCACAACTGAAAAAACACTGGCCCCATCTTCCTGACACCCACCCTTTAAATATTTATAGGCATTGATCAGGTTCCTCCTCAGTCTTCTCTTCTCCAGACTAAAAAGACCCAAGTCCCTCAGCCATTCCTCAGAAGAGAGATGCTCCAGTCCCCTCATCATCTTTGTGGCCCTTTGCTGTACCCTCTCCAGCAGTTCCCTGTCCTTCTTGAACCCGGGGGCCCAGAACTGAACACAGTGCTCCAGATGTAGCCTCCCCAGAGCAGAGCATAGCAGAGGGGCAGGATGACCTCCCTCAACCTGCTGGTCACAGTCTTCTTGATGCACCCTAGGATGTCATTGGCCTGCTTTCTGTCTTCTCACTGGAAGGAGATGGATTTAAAACCAGGTTTTTCTCCTGCTTGTATGTAGTTAGCATTAGGAGTTGCTGCTCCTGGATGCCACTCAGCTCTCTCTTGGAAACACTCTATTGAGTAAGCTGGTTTGAAAACCAGGGAACAGCCTGGTTTGCCCTGGCTGCAATCATTTGTGCTTTGCAAGTGTTTCAGCAGGAGAAGAACTCAGGGGAGACAGAGGTGGGTTGCAGGCATGATGCACACCATCTCTGAACCAACAGCTGCTCCTTCCGACACAAGGGTGATGAGAGTATGTATTCTTGTCCTCCTGCTTGACAAGGACGCTTGCTCTTCTCCCTGCAGCCATTCCCATAGCGATTGTGTCCAACAACTCCCCTCTTCCACACCCCACCACTGGAAAGCTCAGATCCTGCTGCTGAATGAATGGAGAAGACAGGGCAGGAGGTGGGATGGGTGATGGACAGGGGCTGCACCACCACGTGTCAGGGAACAGAAGCCTCTGCCACATCTTCACCAGCTTTGTCACCTATTAACGGGGAGGAGGAAGCATTTGGTGTCCCTAGGAAAGGTCAAGCACCCCAAATCTCATTTGAGTTTCTCATGTGTCGCTGCATTTCTTCCTCTTTACTTCAAGGATGTGCGACCTCATGTGTAGCAGCAGACTGAAAACACATGCTTCTTGAGTGAGCCCAATTTTGCAGACAGTCCATGCTGCACAGTAGAAACACTTTGTCCTTGTTATTTGCTCTCCAGAACTGTAGCTGTTTCTTTTATTGCACATGCTGTCCTGCACAGATCTCTGTTCTTGCCACTGCATTTTTAGCATATGGAGGGGAGAGATAGATCCTGAAACTGGTGCTGCCAAACCCTGGAGACTGAAAGGAAAATTCCTGTGGCAAGATCTGCTAAAATGCAGAGAATTTCTTTAAATTATGTGTGTGGGTTTCTGCCTTAAAGCTGTCTTTTATTTTCTCTGTGTGTTTGTGTGTGAGTGTAGGATAAAGATTGAAGAGGAATATGCTAAGAACCTGTCCAAATTGTCTCAGAATTCCTTGGCTGCTCAGGAAGAAGGGTAAGTGTGTCTCTGTGCCTTTTCAGAAGACATTTTAACAAAAAAAGCATTCCTCCCACACAGGTACATGTATTTTTCCTGAGCTCTCCCATTGAGAAGAGGTTTATTTAGCTAGGCATCCTGGGTGTGTTAGGGAAGATGGAAATGCTGGAGGATTTTTCTTTTGAAGATGTTAATGGTAAGTTTTTAGGCATATGTGTATAGAACATTGTATTTCCAATAATGTGTTTGTGCTATCTTTGTTCTAGCCAGAGCTGGTTCCTTTAGAGCTTAGCAAGTGTAAGTTCTTAACTACTTTGATTATGGAAGAATATTTGGAATATATATACTGCTGAAAGCGGATCCATAAGATCAGGCCAGTGGAATTGGAGCAGCTCAGGCAGAGGGAAGATGTCTTCTCATCATGGGCCTGGTCCTCCAAGAGAAGCAGCAGGTTGTTCCTTATTTACATTGGCACTTTGGAAGTTAGGAAGGCATTAGGCAACACATGTCAGACTAGATTGCCATTCATCAGTAATAATGAAAAGGCACAAACCCTCTAAGCACTGAAAGCCAAGGTTGGGAATGACTGTCCTCGCCCTAGTTCTGACACAGCATGTTTCTGCTGGTGGTGAAGCTCCACAAGAAGTTTGCTAAGCTCTCAGCAAGCAAGGGCAGAAATTATAGTTCTCTAAACACTTAGATTGATGATGGTGTTTGTTCTTCTTTCTTCTAGAAAGCTTTGCCCCTTGCAAAGCTAAAACCCACTTTCTTCTGCATCCTCCTCCCACTTTCTCCTACCCCCAATAGGAGAACGGGGAAATGCGTGAAAAAATGAAGGCAAAGGAGAAACTAAGGGAAAGTAGACGAAAAGAGAGGGAATGAGGACCAAAGCATAAAAAAATGTTGAAGTAGAGAACTGAAAGGGATACAGCAGAGTGCAGGGAGCTAGGAACACTGCCTGGTGGTGCTCTGCCTGGAGGGGCAACATGGTGAAGGAATGGAAGGAGGTCCTGCTGGAATTTCGCAACCTGGTGCTGTGGTATCCAAACTGGGTAGGACCACGATGGGGTTTACGAGAAGATCCTGGGAATTGGTGAGGTCCAGGAAAGGGAAAAATTTAAAAAACTAGAGAGGAAAAACAGCCAACAGGAGGATTTGAAGTAGCCAGAAGTAGGACTGCAGCCTTGCCCTGTCAAAATATGTTTGCTGTGATCTTTCTTTCATTCCTGAAGAGGTGTGAGTTGGGGTACCCCATGAACTGTTCTGTGAAGACACCAGTTACTACTGCTGGTTTCATACTGCACAGAGCATTTTCCAGCTTTGCTGTCTGGCAGCCTATGGAATTGACACAAAGTATGGGCTGTTCCTTCAGTGTCATTTACCCTCCTGTGGTGGTTAAGAAGACCCTCCATCATGCATGTGAGTGGGACACAAGGGTGATGAGATGGGACCAATCTGTGGTATCAGGATGGTTCTGTTCAAGTTGCTGTGAGTACAGCTCTGCTGCACATACATAGAAGGTGATAGAATCTGTGGTCATTTAAGTCATGGTAGTTGGATAAGAGATGCAGAAGATGCTTAGCAGTCTGAAATGCTTTCTTTACTTAAATAGATTAGATAAAACAATTAGTGCCAGTAGGAAATGAGCAGTGGGAGGGGACCTTAGGGTGGGACTAAGGAAGGAGAAGAGTTGGGAGCACTTCAGTAGGTGAAACAATCTCAGGTTGCGTGGCTGTGATGAACACCATACTTGAAGACTCAAATCATTGGAGCAGCATTAAAGATTACAGATCATTATTTTGAAATTGCAGGTGACCATCAATTTTTCAGGCTACCAGGAAAGGGCAAATAAAACTATTTGAAAAGGGGGTTAGGGAGAGAGAGAAGGACCTGGGAAATTGGAGAACACTCTGTTTTATTTAACCTCTGCAAAGTGATAGAATAAACCATCAAGCTTTGTAGAAGCACTTAGTGGAAAACTAAGGTGATGACCAATTATTGTGGATGCATACAGAACACTGTCAAACTGACCTAAATTCCTCCAGTGATGTAATAACAGAAGTCTGCATCATAGGTCTTAATTTAGTATAGCTGTTTGCAATGGGAAATTCTTGTAGGCAAGGCAAGAGAAATGTGGCCTAAATAAAGCCTAAGGTGCAAAACTGTGTAAGGAATTGTATAAATGTCTTACAAAAAGTGAAGTGCAGGAAGTAGCTCTGGAGTGAGATCCCATAAGGCTCATTCCTCCCAAGTCCTGTGATAGAATAAATAGTGGCTTTACTGTTGTCAGAGAGGAGACAGAGCTAGGAGGCATGGTATATACAATTTGAAGAAAAAATTGCAAGTCAGAATTATTTTGTTAAAATAGAGAAAATACTTAAGAAAAAAAAAAGATGCATCTCAATGAGGACAAAGTACCAGGTTTTATACTTTCACAGGATGTGAAAGATACAGTTACATAAGAGTTTGTGGGAGAAGGATTTGGCTATAGTGAATCACCGGCTTATTCATCAAAAACTTCACACTGTTGTCTAAAAAAGCAATCATCCTGAGATATGTAGAAGAAAGAGTGTCTGATATGAAATTATCTGTTACCAGTTTAGCAACTGGAAGACCTCTGCTAGAAGTAGAGGTGTAGTTTTGATGATGGCGTAATTTTTAAATAGTAAAAGGCTTCTTTGAGAAGTAGGATAGTCTGTTCACCAGAAGTAGGGTGCAAAGTAGAAGAGGCAATGGAAAAACTGCACTGCTGAGGATTTATTTTAAGGATTAGAAAAGAAAATCTGTTATGGTAAGGATAAGATACCGAAGCATCTTGCTTTTGGGGACTGCAGCATCTCTGTAACTAGAGGTCATTACTACGTTTTCAAAGATGTGCTACATAACAGTGCTGATAGAATTCTGCCTTGGTCATAGAGATTGGTTATCTTTTCACATTTCTACTAGCACTTTTCTGTGATTTTTTCTGAGCAAGATGCAGTGCAAAGCTTTGACCCATATCTGTCCAACACATTTTGCTGGGAGGATGTGCAGAAGACAAGGCATTGATCATTGTTGCTTTGTGTTCTTTCAGCACTCTGGGAGAGGCTTGGGCTCAGCTAAAGAAGAGTCTAGCTGATGAAGCAGAAGTTCATCTCAAATTTTCTTCTAAGGTAAATAGTTCTTCCTTTAGCAAAGATTTTTGCCCTGTGATTGATGAGGATCTCCGTTTAGTGCTTGTTAGTGGGAACATACACATGCATATGGGATGGGGCTGTGATCAACCTGGTCTAGTGGGAGGTGTCCCTGCAGGAGGGTTGGAACTTGATGACGTTTAAGGTCCCTTCCAACTCTAACCATTCTATGATGTGGCTGAAATTTAGAAGAATTAATAAGTTGATAAACAAACTTACTGAAACTCTCTCCATTCTCCCTGCCAAAATCATAGTTCATTTAATCCACCTAATAAGTAGCTTAAAACACATCTGGCCTTAACTTTTCATAAAAAAGAAGGAAACTGATCCTGAGGTTTTTTATTTTCAGACTATTCAAGTAAATTTACCTAGAGCTTGTACAGATTACTTACCTAGAGGAAGAAATAAAAAGTAATATTTGGCTTCTCAGTAAGTGTCTACTGTATCTTGGGGAAGGAAGAGAACCAGGACTCTGGCTTCTTTGTATCATTAGCCTTTCTGAAAAGTGAACTGAGAACTTGGTGTTATTTTTCAGTTTTTCTCTCAAGTGATGCCCAAGGAGATTTCTTGTACAAATTATGGTATTAATCTTCCCTCCG